>BMAC01000147.1:297550-310920 GCA_014905375.1 Phtheirospermum japonicum | reverse complement strand
CATTAAGGTATAGAATTCCAAAAAGAGATACAACCACACATTTTTGACAAATTCAAAACAATCTCACGGTCCCAGGAAAATAGTTTATTGGAATACCAAGTAAATCAAAAGGTGAGAAGGAATCAACATAAAATGTCAGAAGCAATCAAAAGGTGAGAAGAAACATAAAGGACCAACAGATATTTTACCCATCCGCGATAATAGTATGATAACATAAAAAAAAAAAGAGGGCAATGTGAATAATACATTATGCAATTCCTTCATCCATGCATAAACTAGAAAATCATTCGGTCTATTGTACAGTCATTAACAATAGATGGTGAAGATCAAACAAATCTCGCTATCAATAACCCTAATAAGACAATTTCAATAAATCAAAACACAGAAAGCTCCCACCTTGTCCTATCTTTTCAAGCTTTTTCAAACCATGGGCGTAACTCCGTACTCTAGGCCGATGTCCATCCAGGTCAATCCTTCAAAAAACAAATAGCAATAATCATAAGACTTTGAGTACCTCCAACGGTGAGTGGGAATATGATAAGTCATATTTTCAAAATGAAGAAAGCCAATTGACACTATAATATGTAAATATCACAGCCTGTGTGTGCATACAAGTACTGCACTTGAGTGAAGAGATCAATAATCATGTTGAGTAAAACATGATGATATAACAATACAAAGCAGCTTGAGTTTTTTTCGGCGGTTTTGGGTGAGGATATGACTACTGCTGTTATGTCGCCCAGCTTGAGAAACATCACGGGCCCGTATTTTTGGGAGAGCTTGGTGAGTGATTGGTGGGGTTTCGGGCCGAGTACGAAGATGTTGCCGATGATCGGAAATTGAAAAGGGCTGGGAGGGAGGTTTTTCAATTTTCGGCACTCGAGATTGGGTTTTAGGATGATGGTGAAAATCCAGATTATGGCAAAATTAATAATCATCCCAAACCAGAAGATAGCAGACTAGAATCACAAATTAGGGCAAAATTTTTGTTAACAATTCCAAATCAGGAACGAAGCACACTAATTCTAAAATTAGGGCAAAAAAATAAAAATCGTTACCTGCCGGCCTTGCCACCATAAGTTCAGCCTGAGAAGCCACGGTCGTAGATGCAAACAGCTGGCAAAGGTAACGGCAACCAATCTCCTCGAACTCCACTGAAGATGAAGATTGTGGCCCACCAAATTGAAATACGTCGGAGGCGACGAGATGCAGGCGGCGGGCGGCGTGAGACGGCGACGTGGGTCGGGCGGGTGGCGGGTGGCGGGCGACGTGCGACGTGCGACGATTTACAGGTTCTGGGTATGGGAGAGAGAAAGGCAGGTTTGGGTACGGGGAGAGAGAAAGGTTAAGATATTATTTGTGTGGCCACTAATATTCACATTATTTAATCAAGGTGCCAAAACGTATAAATAATAAATTATTCTGCAATTTTTACTAGAAGGTATTTTTATTTATACGTTCTAGATATGAAACATACTAGAACGTATATTAAAAAGTACCTTCTAAATGTGGTCAGTCTCAAGATTCTCAGAACGTACATTTTAAAATCCGTTCTAGGATTACGATTTTAATTGCGAAAATGCCACCGGACAGACATTCTAGAACGGAGCCGAAAAATCCGTTCTAGATTATCTGTTCTAGAATGTGTTTTTTGTACTAGTGATTTTTACGTATATTTGAGGGCTAATTAAAAAAATGCCCCTGAGGTTTAGTTCAATTACAAAAAGGCCCATATTTTTTTATAAATTGCAAAATACCCCCTTGGTATTTAGTAAGTTTATGGGTTAATTACCAATATACCTTTGAGTTTTAGTCTTATATACTAAAAAACCCCAGCATGTCTGTTTTATAAACTGCACACTTGATATGCGATAATTACTGAAAAAAATGCAAAAGTTAAAGGGGGTGTTTGTTATACATCTTATGTTTTTTTTTATTTATCTGTTACTTTTTATTTTAAAAAATAATTGGGTTTTTTATTTCTGTAAGTTGGTCAATTTTCGAGGCTAGTCTGTAATTATTCCTTAAATACACTTTTTTTTAAAGGATTTGTGAAATTTGATGGGCATTCCTGATCAAAAACTCTTTATGCAAACATTTCATGTTTATATTAACTTATCGAAATATTTTTCTTGTTCAAAATGTTATCGTTACAGGTAATTGGTAATATTGGTTATATTGAAGCACTCTATTCGAACATCATTGTAGAAATTCTGAGTTGGTGGGCAAGACTTGACTCGATTATAAGTGTGCAAGATTTGACTTGATGGATTAAGGCTATTGTTTGTGAAAGTTATTTTGCTTAATTTATTTTTATTTTTATTTTTTTTGTCTTTCTAATCTTAGAACCTTGTCAAATTGTAAAGCCTTTTTTTTTTTAAAGTATATTGGATGCTTTTGTTAACATTTGGAGTTGATTGATTTTAAACTTCAGTTTGAGATATCAAATGCATGGTATTGTGACGTTTATAGGTTGACATATGAGTTAAATTCCAGTTGTTGGATAAAAACGACTGGGATAGGTAAAATTGGATGAACATTTCTTTCTTTCTTGTTTATTTCCTTTAGAATTGACATGGGTTATAAAAACAACAGATGTAAATGTTCACGACGGTTCCTCAGAAAACCGATGTTAATGCTCAATAAAGGTTATCAAAATTTGGTAAAAAGCGATCGATCAAACCATCAAAACATATGAGAATCAAAATAAAAATAAAATTATTTGTAAAATATTTATTCAAAAGGATAAAAACAGCGAACCTGTAACGCAATCGGTCTTGCAAATGAAAATAGTAAGCAAATCCCACAACAAACCCTATTTCTCGATTCTAAAGGATCCATAAACAACCAATTAGAAAATTAATAGAACTAATCAATCAAAACTGGTAGGTATAGATAAAGCTAGTCGAAAATGAAGCAGCATACCTAGTTCTTGTTGGAGAAAATTCTTCAACACCGCGCTTTGATTGATTAGTTTTAATATATAAGATCCATTTTTTTGGTTAAAACATCTGAGAATTACATAAGAAAAAAATCGAAGAGAAGAAATGAAGGAGAAACTTCTTTTCATGAAGAGCAGGTATAGAAGAAGGCGAGCGAGAGGGAGAGGCGAAAGAAAGAAGATAGAAAAAACCCTATATTTCTAATGAATGAGAGAAATGAAAAAAAAAAGTACTATTTTATAACTAAGAAAAAAACCCACTTACATATATTAAATTCGAAGAACCACAGACCGACAACTCAACACTGAACTCTCACAAGGTGACACCTAGCTAAATAGTTTACACTAATAAAAAATAGGGTGAATACGATATATTAACATGAAATAAACAATTCGGAGCTGTAATTGCCTTAACACAAAAGATTAGAGGCGTAATTGAACCAAATGAAAAAAAGCGCTAAATCTCACATTAGGTAAGGTTAGGGGGTGGGGGCAATTTAGTCCTTTATCCATATAAATGGGGACCTCACAAATCAAATTTATAAACTCAATTGAAATGTTCGGTCCTCAACGTGAGAGCGTGTTGGAGATCTTACATTAACTAGTCGCTCGAAAAGTTCGGTCCTCATCGTGAGAGAGCATGTGTTGGAGATCATTAGTGATGTGAACAACTGTGAATATGACTGCAAGAGAACCCTCACCTTGCAAGTTAATTTTGTGAGATTGAATTAGGGTCAACCCAAAAACTTGAGTGAAATTCAATAGTTAATGGATTTTTTGAAACTCTTAATTTGAAGATTTTGAAAATGTGATAAACTATTGGGAATAAATTAAGGAAGAAAAATATTTTTAAGTGTGAAAATAGATATGAGATGAAAATTTAATTATTAAATTTAGTTTAATATAAAAAAAGTAAAATAATAATTGGTTATTAGAATATGTGAGTGAGCGAATTGTAAAATTTATGGAGAATTGTGTAATATTGATTAATAACTTAATGATTTACTTTTAATAAATGAATCGGAATGATTGAGGGAGAAAAAGCTGAGAGTGAGAACTGTAAAATGTTTTTTTTCTTAAAAAATTGAAAATGAAAACTTCTCCAAAATGAAACAATAGACAAGCCCTACCTTAGTATTTATCTACTCTTGCTGTGTGCAAATCTTATTTCTATCCTCTTTTTGTAGAAATACTAAAGTATGCTGCCAATACTTAAAACCCTAATTCAATATATTTTTTCGGGGTAAAATACACTAAACTCTATTATACAAAATCATTTTTGTTATATTTTTTAATATAAACTATACGATATTTACACTTTACCCTATATACACAATTTCACCCATAAAAATTTTGGTGGAAAGTTAACCAAAATCCCATAGACCATAAATAATGAATATATATATATATATATATATATATATATATATATATATATATATATATATATATATATATATATAATGTAGCAATAAATAATAAAATAAAATATTATGTTGAAGTTATATGGTAAAATGTTAAAAAAAAAATGGATAGTTTTGGGAATTTGGTGTAATCTTCTCCAAAAGTTTTAAAGGTAAAGTTGTCCATATAATGTAAAATACAAAAATTACATTATTTATATGATAAAGTGTAATAAATAATACTTTAGGAGTTGAGTATATTCTTTCCTTTTTTTAATTAATATACAGTTTTTTTAGTAAGAACTAAGAAATGGGAATAATGGGTTAATTTTTACATATGTTGATCATGGCGACGAGGTGTAACGTGAGGTTGAAGAAAGTAAACCTTTTTCACTTTAAAAATATAAATATTTATTTGAAAAATACGTTGTTTTACGAAAAGTAACCGTGTAACAGTTACACAAATAATATTAATGAATGTAAAAAGAATTTGTAGTTTAACCTTTCTTTATTACTCTCTCTCACCGTCCAAAAAAAGTAGATCCAATAATATTTGAATATATCAAATGATATACTAGCTGCTTGATATGGCATGAATAGTTAGAACCTGATTGGGATAGACTTGGGTTGAGATTATAAGATAGTAGGATCGCCTCAGCTAAGGAATTATCCGATCTAAGTGGTCATATGTCAGTCTTGACCATAAGAGGACCTGGCCTGTTCCTTCCAGAAAAAACCAGAAATAGCGGGGAGTAGGATCGCCTCAGCCTTGTCCTTGAGAAGATCTGGATGGTTATAGGTCAGCCTTGTCCTTGAGAGGATCTAGTTTGGTCCACCCAGAAGAAGCTAGAGATGCAGCGAGAGCAAGATCGCATGGGTCAAGGAATTATCCTGATCTGGGTAACTACAGGTCTGCCCTGTCTTGGAGAAGATCTGGCCTGGTTCTCCCCGGAGGGAACAAGTGGGACCCCTTGTCCCAAATTAGTTGCATAACGGCCCTTGATTCGCGACCTTTATTTTTGAGATCTCGGATGAGGTCCCCACTGGAAAAATTATAAATACCTCAGCCTTAAGGCTGAGAGAGGTATGTCATTCCTTGTGCATTCCTTGCTTTTTTCACCAGAAATACTATATACGCTTTCTGACTTAAGCATCGGAGAGGTTTTCACCGGAAAACCTCCGGTGGTCCTTTTCTGACGTATTTGTGTGTGCAGGTCGGGAAAAGTGCAAGGTTCAGGCGTTATCGTATTTTATGGGTGAAACAATTGGCGCCGTCGGTGGGAAGTTTTTGAGCTAAGATGTGAGATTTTGGAATGGCTTCAGCGGGTTACGGCAGAATCTGGTCGGGGAACTGGGCGGCACGCCAAGCTCCGCCGCACCATGGGTCATGCCGCGGTTGAAAGGGCGGTCGACGACGAGGCCGGAGGGGGCGGAACCATCAGTAGCAACCGGATCTGGCACCGTACCACCCCCCCTCTGACGGACCAACGCCAGTTAGTGGTGGGTTACTGAACGAAAATTTCCTCAGGCAGCTGTCTGAGCTCACCGAAAAAGCCGTGGAAGTGGCCGTGGAGAGGAAGTTTGCGGAGATCTCGACGCCGCCATCCAACACACCACCAGCTCGGACAGTTCCGCTAGCAAAAACGGAACCGTTGCATGGCAAGCGCGCAGATCGCACCCCCCTCCAAGACAGGGAAGAGCACTTCTCTACCTCTGACTGTGAAACTTCGAGTCGGGCTAATCCAGGCTTGGCTGAGCAGATGCAAACTTGCAGAAAGAGGTAATGGAATTCAAGAAGAAGATGGCGAGCGTTGAGTCCCCACACGGAGAGGCACACCATTTACTGAGGAGGTCATGCGTGACGACGTGCCGGCCTCGTATAGATCTCTGGGTTTCGAGTATAGTGGGACAACTGACCCATGGGATCATCTAAGACGTTTTGAGATTGCAGCAGCTGTGCACAAGTTCTCGGACGCGGTCATGTGCCGGGTCTTCCCAATGACCTTCACTAAGTCAGCCCAGCTTTGGTTTTAGTCAGCTGCCGCCGCGCTCCATCAGTAACTTCGATGAGTTCAGCTCGGCTTTCCTGCATCAGTTCACCAGCTGCAGGAAATACCAGAAGATGCCGCTCGAGTTGTTCAGTCTGAAGCAAAAAGAGAACGAGAGCCTGCGTGCTTATATCAATTGGTTTACAAATGCAAAACTGGAAGTGCCGTCGGCATCAGAAGAGCTCCTGGTTAATGCGTTAGCACAGGGGATCCGAAGAGGAGAAATTTTCCAGTCGCTGGTTGTAAAGCCAGCATTGAAGTTTGGAGAACTCTTAGAAAGGGCAGAGAAATACATTCATTTGGAAGTGGCCCTAAAAATCAAGGAGGAAGGAGAGAAGAAGAGAGAGAGAGGTATGAGAGGAGTGACCGTCAATAAAGAGACCCAGGCCAGACCTGGCTGGAGGACGACCTCCCTTTGACAAGTATACGCCCCTGGCGACTCCTCAGGGGGAGATCTTGCAGGCGATCGAGAGACATCCTGATCTCAAATGGCCCAAAACCTATTCTTAGAAAACCAAGAAAAGAGAGGTCTAAGTATGAGCACGACACAGACCAGTGTAACCATCTGAAAGATGAATTGGAAAGAACGGTGCAAGCTGGGCACCTCAAAGAATTCGTGCGGATGATAAGGGAACAAAATTGGCCTGACTCTTACACAAAAGGTCGACCTCAGGAAAATAGGCGTGGTTCAGACAACCGCAGTGCGGGGCGAAGGAATGATCAGGTGCAGGAGCTTCGGGGAGAGATCCTCATGATTACAGGGGGTGAATGGGATGAACATTCCAGACGAACCCAGAATAGCTATGTACGTGCTGCGAAGGACCTGACCAGAAAGGGGAAAGAGATCAGATAGATGGCCCCAAGCCCGAATGTTTGTTTTGGTTTAGAAGATGAGTATGGGATTCTAGCCCCCCATATGGATGCCTTAGTCATAACAGCTACCATTGCTAACTACAATGTTCGGCGAATCTTCGTGGACACGGGAAGTTCAGCAGACATCGTGTTTTATGACTGCTTCAGAAAAATGAACTTGGATGTAGAATTGGAAGGGGTCACGACCTCTCTTGTGGGATTTGCTGGGGGAGCATTGAAACCCCTTGGCACAGTAAACCTCTTGGTAACGTTAGGGGATGAACCTTTCAGACAGACCAGGACGATTCGATTCTTGGTGGTGGACGTAGCTTCCTCCTATAACGTTATGTTGGGGAGACCGTCTCTAAGCAAATTCCAGGCGGTAATCTCAGTCTACCACATGAAATTGAAATTCCCAGCTCAGGATGGAGTGGGTGAGGTTCGAGGAGACCAATACACATCGCGCCAGACTTATGTAGAGAACATCTGACGGAATGAGGAGGAGAGACAGGCCAAAAGAGCCCGAACAGGAGAGGACCGACCTGGGCAGGCTCCGAGAGAAGAAAATTTGATGACTGGGGAGGTGGTTTCCGGGGACGACATTCGGGTCCTTCGCGTTGGGACGACTCTCAGCCCAGAAGTATTGGTAGATTTGGTGGCCCTGCTACGAAGTAATGTGGACATTTTTTCCTGGTCACCCCAGGACCTCGTCGACATAGACCCAGAGGTGGCTGAACACCACCTCAACATCAGCCCAACAATAAAGCCAGTAAAACAGAGAAAGCGCAATTTTGTCTCGCGTTCGGCTGAGAAGAGTCTGCCATTTTTTCAAGCTTTACGAAAAAGAGCTCGGTTCCAATGGGACGACAAATGCCAGGACGCATTTCAAAAGCTGAAGGAGTATTTAGCTAGCATGTCCTTGCTTACAAAACCTGTACAAGGAGAACCTTTGATCTTGTACTTATCTATGGGGAAACAAGTGGTTAGCACGGTCCTGATCAGGGAGGAAGGAAAGGTGCAAAAACCGGTATACTACTGGAGCAAGGTCTTGCACGAAGCGGAACTGCGTTACGTAGAATTGGAGCGAGCCATGCTAGCTCTGGTTGGGACAACCCTCAAGCTCCGCCCTTATTTCCTTTCACACAGCGTTGTGGTCAGGACTAATCTAACTCTGAAGGCATTCATGGATAAAGCAGAAGCCTCGGGACGCCTAGTGAAATGGATAATTGAACTCAGTGAGTTCGACATCAGTTTCGAGACGCGAACGGCGATTAAGGCTCAGGCGTTGGTGGATTTCATGCAAGAGATGACCAGCCCTTCCGAAGGGACGAAGGAATGGACGATCTACACTAATGGTTCTGTTAGCAAACTCGGCTGTGGTGCAGGAGTAGTGCTGACAGATCCGGAGGGGATCACTACAGAGTACGCTGTACGCATGAATTACCCCCTCTCTAATAATGCAGCGGAGTACGAGGCCTTGCTGAGAGGGATACATATGGCAAAAGACCTAGGTGCGGATAGGGTATGTGCAATGGCGGACTCGCAGCTAATATGTAAACAAATAAATGGGGAATTTGAGGCTAGAGAAGAGCACCTGCAAAAATATTTAACCCAATTTCATGAGCTAGAAAAGGGCATGAGCTCATTGACAATCCACCAAATCCCCAAGGAATAAAACGGGCGAGATGATTACCTGGACAAGATGGCTAGTTCAGCAACAGACTTCCAGGAAAGAATAATCACCATACTGATGGCATATCAGGAGTTCGGGGAAGAGGAGGTGCATGCTGTAGAGGAAAGTGGACAGGACTGGCGCCACCTTATCAAAAGATATATGGACAAAGGAGAACTGCCAAGTAGTAAAGGAGAGGCCAATAAGCTGTGGATCAGGTCGGCCAGGTTTTGCATCATAAAGGGAGAGCTGTTCAGAAGGCGGTATGGGTAGCCTCTTTTAAAGTGCGTAAGCCAGCAAGAGGGTGCTCACCTTCTAAAAGAGATACATGAGGGGTGTTGTGGTAATCATATGGGAGCGAGGGCCTTGGCTAGTAAGATAATGTGAGCTGGCTATTTATGGCCATCACTACGGAAAGAGGCCGAGGACTTTGTCAAACGATGTGAGAGATGCCAAACGATGTCCCCTTTGACTCACCAGCCTGAAGAACAACTCATGACGATGAGCTCTCCCTGCCCTTTTGCAAAGTGGGGGATAGATTTGGTCGGACCATTCCCAATGGCTCCAACCAAGAAGAAAATTTTGATTGTGGCCATTGATTACTTCAGTAAGTGGGTGGAAGCTGAGGCTTTGGAAAAAGTTACTGAGCAAGCAGTGATGGGCTTCATTTGGAAAAACATAGTGTGCCGGTTCAGCATTCCAAGGGTCATGGTCTCGGGCAATGGCACTAATTTATGGGAGCCAAAATTAGAGATTGGTGCGCCAAAATGAAAATTCAGCAACACTTCACATCTATTTACCACCCGCAAGTAAATGGAAAAGTTGAGGTGAGCAATCGCATACTTGTCCAGGGAATCTAGTCACGCTTAGAAATATCAGGGGGTAAATGGGTGGAGGAGCTGAGCTCGGTTCTCTGGGCCTACCGTATTAATCCTAAAGAGAACACAGGCGAAACCCCCTTCAGCTTGGTCTATGGCATGGACGCCGTTATCCCTGCAGAGATCAGCCTCTAAACCCACCAAGTACAAAACTTCAACGAGGACCAAAATAACGTGCTAGTGCAGGACGCGCTGGACTTAATTGAAGAAAAAAGAGAACGAGCTGTGGTCAAGATGGAGAATGTGCGAGGACGGGTTCGGGCAGCATATAATAAAGCGGTCCGGAGGAGATATTTCCAAGTGGGAGACTTGGTTCTGCGCAGGGCTGATCTAGGAAGGACAACGGGGAAGCTGAATGCCACCTGGCAAGGGCCTTTTCGGATCACAAAGGTCTTGGCCGGCGGCGCTTACAAGCTTGAAGAGATGGGCGGACTGAAATTCCTCGCGCGTGGAATATTGAAAACTTACGAAAATCTTATGTATAATTGTAATTTCACAATGTTTATTGGTATAATGATAATGCAAGTTTACCTTTGTCCTCCACCAGTTAGTGCACTCTTTTTAAAAGCCAGGATTGGATAAAGGGCGGATGCCCATGATATCTCCTGACCTGATTGTCAGATGAAGCCTGGATTGGCTAAAGGCGAATGCCCCATTTTCCTGACTTGATTGTCAGTTTAAGTCAGGATTGGCTAAGGGCGGATGCCCCATTTTCCTGACCTGAAAGGACAAGGCTGACCTGTAACCATCCAGATCTTCTCAAGGACAAGGCTGAGGCGATCCTACTCCCCGCTATTTCTGGTTTTTTCTGGAAGGAACAGGCCAGGTCCTCTTATGGGCAAGACTGACATATGACCACTCAGATCGGGATAATTCCTGGGCTGAGGCGATCCTACTATTTATAATCTCAACCCAGGTCTACCCCAATCCGGTCTAGCTATTCATGCCATATCAACTCCTCCCCCCAAAATAGTTGAGGTAGATTTGTCAGGAATTTCCCTGGGCACCACCAAGGGCCCCACGCGTCCTTCCTTTTCTCCGTGTCTGTTCAGATCCCGAAGAATCCGCCTTTTTATCAGGATTAATCATTGTCTTTAGTGGTGTCGGTCCATATCCAGAGGCAGTTACCATACCTACACGTCTCCTTGGGTACTATACTGCTAATAGATCAGCGGCGCATATTTTGGCGGTTAGGGTTCCAACTCATCACCTAGGGTACTGTTCATCTGACACGCATTAAATACGGGAATCCCATCAAGATCCCGTTTTTTACTTGGTTTTCATTTTTTAAAAATACCTTTTTCTTTTATCTCCCGCTGTCCTCTCCATTTCTCCATTACCTTTTCATATTTTCAATTTTCACAAGTATATTTTACTCTCTGCTTTTCTCTCCGGGCGACTCAATACTTTTCCCAAGCTTTTCTGATCTCCTCCACTAAATCCAGGTATTTCTTCAATCCTCCTTAATTTTCGGATCATGTTTGGGTCTTCGTCTTCTTTATCCGCCAATTTTTCTGCTACTCGTTCTCCCACCTCTGATTCTTCTGCAACAAACTCTATTGTTGTTAATTCTCCTTCCGCTGGCTCTCCTGCCGCTGATTCTTCTCCAGTGGTGGCGGCTTTGCCATCGCCCTCCTTCGAGTATCCCCCATATATCCCCGGTAGACCATATAAAAGGACAAGGCTGACCTGTAACCATCCAGATCTTCTCAAGGACAAGGCTGAGGCGATCCTACTCCCCGCTATTTCTGGTTTTTTCTGGAAGGAACAGGCCAGGTCCTCTTATGGGCAAGACTGACATATGACCACTCAGATCGGGATAATTCCTGGGCTGAGGCGATCCTACTATTTATAATCTCAACCCAGGTCTACCCCAATCCGGTCTAGCTATTCATGCCATATCAACTCCTCCCCCCAAAATAGTTGAGGTAGATTTGTCAGGAATTTCCCTGGGCACCACCAAGGGCCCCACGCGTCCTTCCTTTTCTCCGTGTCTGTTCAGATCCCGAAGAATCCGCCTTTTTATCAGGATTAATCATTGTCTTTAGTGGTGTCGGTCCATATCCAGAGGCAGTTACCATACCTACACGTCTCCTTGGGTACTATACTGCTAATAGATCAGCGGCGCATATTTTGGCGGTTAGGGTTCCAACTCATCACCTAGGGTACTGTTCATCTGACACGCATTAAATACGGGAATCCCATCAAGATCCCGTTTTTTACTTGGTTTTCATTTTTTAAAAATACCTTTTTTCTTTTATCTCCCGCTGTCCTCTCCATTTCTCCATTACCTTTTCATATTTTCAATTTTCACAAGTATATTTTACTCTCTGCTTTTCTCTCCGGGCGACTCAATACTTTTCCCAAGCTTTTCTGATCTCCTCCACTAAATCCAGGTATTTCTTCAATCCTCCTTAATTTTCGGATCATGTTTGGGTCTTCGTCTTCTTTATCCGCCAATTTTTCTGCTACTCGTTCTCCCACCTCTGATTCTTCTGCAACAAACTCTATTGTTGTTAATTCTCCTTCCGCTGGCTCTCCTGCCGCTGATTCTTCTCCAGTGGTGGCGGCTTTGCCATCGCCCTCCTTCGAGTATCCCCCATATATCCCCGGTAGACCATATAAAAGGACAAGGCTGACCTGTAACCATCCAGATCTTCTCAAGGACAAGGCTGAGGCGATCCTACTCCCCGCTATTTCTGGTTTTTTCTGGAAGGAACAGGCCAGGTCCTCTTATGGGCAAGACTGACATATGACCACTCAGATCGGGATAATTCCTGGGCTGAGGCGATCCTACTATCTTATAATCTCAACCCAGGTCTACCCCAATCCGGTCTAGCTATTCATGCCATATCAACTCCTCCCCCCAAAATAGTTGAGGTAGATTTGTCAGGAATTTCCCTGGGCACCACCAAGGGCCCCACGCGTCCTTCCTTTTCTCCGTGTCTGTTCAGATCCCGAAGAATCCGCCTTTTTATCAGGATTAATCATTGTCTTTAGTGGTGTCGGTCCATATCCAGAGGCAGTTACCATACCTACACGTCTCCTTGGGTACTATACTGCTAATAGATCAGCGGCGCATATTTTGGCGGTTAGGGTTCCAACTCATCACCTAGGGTACTGTTCATCTGACACGCATTAAATACGGGAATCCCATCAAGATCCCGTTTTTTACTTGGTTTTCATTTTTTAAAAATACCTTTTTCTTTTATCTCCCGCTGTCCTCTCCATTTCTCCATTACCTTTTCATATTTTCAATTTTCACAAGTATATTTTACTCTCTGCTTTTCTCTCCGGGCGACTCAATACTTTTCCCAAGCTTTTCTGATCTCCTCCACTAAATCCAGGTATTTCTTCAATCCTCCTTAATTTTCGGATCATGTTTGGGTCTTCGTCTTCTTTATCCGCCAATTTTTCTGCTACTCGTTCTCCCACCTCTGATTCTTCTGCAACAAACTCTATTGTTGTTAATTCTCCTTCCGCTGGCTCTCCTGCCGCTGATTCTTCTCCAGTGGTGGCGGCTTTGCCATCGCCCTCCTTCGAGTATCCCCCATATATCCCCGGTAGACCATATAA
>BMAC01000147.1:280505-296162 GCA_014905375.1 Phtheirospermum japonicum | reverse complement strand
GAGAGGATCTAGTTTGGTCCACCCAGAAGAAGCTAGAGATGCAGCGAGAGCAAGATCGCATGGGTCAAGGAATTATCCTGATCTGGGTAACTACAAATCTGCCCTGTCTTGGAGAAGATCTGGCCTGGTCCTCTCCGGAGGGAACAGGTGGGACCCCTTGTCCAAAATTAGTTTCATAACGGCCCTTGATTCGCGGCCTTTGTTTCCGAGATCTCGGATGAGGTCACCAATGTGAAAACTATAAATATCTCAACCTTAAGGCTGAGAAAGGTATGTCATTCCTTGTGCATTCCTTACTTTGTTCACCAGAAACACTTTATACGCTTTCTGACTTAAGCATCGGGGAGGTTTCCATCGGAAAACCTCCGATGGTCCTTTTCTGACGTATTTGTGTGTGCAGGTTTGTGTGTGCTTTATATATATTTCCATTTCATATGAAGATTAACTTTATCAAAAATTGAATAGACCTATATTAATCAATATTTATTAAACGAAACGAAGTAATCGTAGACCGAACTTTATTCACACGGAAGAAGTAATTAGCCCAAAATCTCTCCTTTGTTTTGGTAATCATCCCAAAACTTTAAGTTTCATTATTTCTTTTACAACGACAAATAGAATACGCAAATCTCATTATTCACTTTCCCTCCACGGAAAATCTATCTCCACAAACATGATTAAATCCATCCCCACAAGCATGGCTTGTGGTACCATCATTATTAGTTCTTGGCGGTTGTTTGGGACATATATTCTATTCAATTGACAATAAGTCAATATTGGTGATAGCGACGCCACACCAATTTCAGAAACCTGTTTGTTTATTTATTGATTTAAAGCAAGACCTTTCTAGGAACTACTATCAAAAACCACAGTATTCTTTAACCAAAAAAAAAACAATGGCCACCTTTCAATATCCTGAGATTTTCTTGTTTGCACTCACCTTAACTCTTCTTTGTATTTGGAGAATCAAAACCAAGAAAAAAACCTCGCTTCCCACGAACTGGCCATTGGTTGGAATGTTGCCTCGTATTCTTCAAAACAGTTGTCGAATTCACGCTTATGCCACTGAGATTCTAGCTGAAACTGGTGGCACTTTTGATTTCAAATTCCCATGGTATTTAAACATGGATATGTTGGTCACTAGTGACCCAGCCAACATCCACCACATTTTCAGCAAAAACTTCCCAAATTATCCAAAGGGCCCTGAGTTTAGAAAATATTTCGAAATCTTGGGAGATGGGATTTTTAACGTTGATTTCGAACTATGGGAGATGCATAGGCGAACGACACTGTCGTTCGTGACTCATTTCGAGTTTTACAGTTTACTGGAAAAAAGGGTTTGGCAGAAAGTGGAATATGGGCTTTTGCCCGTTCTTGATCATTTCTCCAAACAGGGCACTGATTTTGATTTGCAAGATATTTTCCAGAGGTTCACTTTCGACAGTATTTGCACAGTTGTGCTGGATTATGATCCGAGGAGTTTGTGCATTGAGCTGCCTTATGTTAAATGTGAGAAGGCATTTAATGATGCGATCGAAGCGCTTTTGTATAGGCATGTATTGCCGGAGAGCGTTTGGAAGCTGCTAAAATGGCTTGGAATTGGGAAAGAGAAGAAGCTTATCGAAGCTTGGAAGGCTTTCGACGAATTTATATATCCACTTGTCGATAATCCAAAGGAGGTGGAGCGGAAAAAGGGAGATTTTAATTTGTTGGCATCTTTTAAAAAAGCATATGAAGAAAAAAATGGTACTTCCAGTGATGATTCAAGAGATTTTTTAAGGGACACGGCGTTAAGTTTGATGCTCGCGGGTCGAGATACGACAAGCACTTGTCTCACATGGCTTTTCTGGCTCATCGCCACAAACCCGTCAACGGAAACCAAGATTTTAGAAGAAATCAAGACGCAATTGAATTTGAAGGAGGATCATAAGAATTGGAGGTTCTTCAATGTTGAAGAGTCGAAGAAACTAATATATCTCCACGGTGCATTGTGCGAGTCTCTCAGGTTGTTCCCTCCGGTTGCTTTGGAACACAAAGCTCCAATTCGACCTGATCATTTGCCGAGTGGCAATTATATCGATGAAAATACTAAAGTAATAGTTTCGTTTTATTCGGTGGGGAGAATGGAAAAGGTATGGGGAAAAGATTGCTTGCAATTTAGGCCCGAGAGGTGGATTTCGCCGAGTGGAGGAATTAAGCACGAGCCGTCTTACAAGTTTCCGGCGTTTAACGTTGGGCCAAGGACGTGTTTGGGCAAGGAGATGGCTTTTATTCAGATGAAAATGGTTGCGGCTACGATCTTGTACCGTTACAATGTTCGGCTCGTGGAGGGACATGTGGTTACTCCTCGTGACTCGATTATATTGCAGGCTAGAAATGGATTGAGGGTCAGGTTATCAAAAAGGATTGTTTGATAAATAATCATTAGCTCAAGAAAGCTGATTAATATGGGGGTGTGATGAACAAATAACGTACGTGGAATGTATGTAAATTTGATATGGGGGAGTATTATTGAGATTGTTTGGGAATAAAGTGATGTCTGTGATTACTTGTTAGCTTTCGATTTTTTTTTGAACTTTTCATTGAAATTTATTTTCTTGTGTACAACAAAGCTTAAAGGTGTTACCATTTGTGCTGTGGATTGCCGTAAAATTGTTGGTCAGTAGGACCAAAATCGAAATAATAGGAAAATAGGAGAGACTAGAAAGTGAAAAATAGAAGTGATAATTACATTTCTAACTTTAATATAATATATAAACTAAACAATAGTAAAAAAATTCTTATTTTTATATCTATATCTAACTAACTAACTAACTATATATAAAATATGGTAAAACTTGACATGAATTAAATATTTTATTAACTTAAATAGATATTTTTTTAAGTGAGTTTTATTATCGAATAACAAAAATCTTTACTTATGTTATATATTTCTTTTTTATAACCATAGAAAATGAATAACATTACTAACAATTAATCAGTTTTAAATTTAAAAATTAATTTAATTTATGTTTAATAAGTTGACTTGAACTAAACATACATATAAATATCTCCCCTATATATTAATGCAAAATCCTCCTATCTTATGTGTCTATTTTCCACACTTTGTTAGTTTCGGAAAAACTTTTGGCGTTTCGGTATCTACGAGCCTAATATCTACCTAATCTAATATTTTTTTAATTATATTTACCTAATTTAATATTTTTTCTATTATAATATTTTCCTTTGATTATATGTAACCTAACTCAATATTTTCTTTATCATATTTTATCTTATTCAATATCTTACTTCTATTCTCCTAATATAAAAATATAAATAAGTCATATAAAAAAATCTATATAAGTTGAACTATATTTATAATAAAATTTAAAATAATTTTATTTTTAGAATTTTAAAAATCCAATTTAATTTAATACGAGTTATATAAAATTATTACAAAAGGAATAAATATAAAAATATAAACTTATATTTTCTTAACTAATTCTAATACAATACATTTAAAATAATATTGAAAATATATATGAAAAACTACTGTTACTCCAAATTTTTTTTTTAAAAAGCGAAAAAATAAATAAATAATAATATAATAATAAATTATTACGCCTAGGAAAATATATATTAAATATATTTTAAATCTCCTTATCTAATTCCAATATATTGCATTAATACACACATTATATATTTACATGAATAAATTAGTATTTTACGTAGCATAAAAGAAAAAACATAAAATAATATTACATTAGTTACAAGTTAGATATATGACGTTTTAATAGAATTATCAGCGCCTTATAGATTATAATTTTTTATATCACATAATCACACGTAACACGCGGGTGTTGTAAATTTTACATTTTTACAAACTCAATTTTCTACACGCTTTCCCATCAAGTTTAGGGTATTTTGCTATATCTAATAACTAATTTTGTGACTTTCGGGTAAAAATAAAAATTCTTTATTATGAAAATAAATTTTACTGTAATTAGAACAAATAATATTCCAATTTGTGAGTAAAAATTATTTATTGTGAAAAACTGTTAACTGTAAATGGAACAAATAACGTTACAGTTTTTGTGTACCATTTTCAATATTATTATTTTAAAATTTTTAATGAATATTATTTTTTTAAAATCTCATATAATATGTGGGTGTTAAAATAGTATGTGTGTGTGTGTAATCTTGTAGAAGTCATCCTATAGGTGAACCAATCTCAATCATTAAAAATATTTGATCAAACGAACCTTATTAATTGGAGAATATATGGTATATTATATTGATGTCTGAACGCTACGTATTTTGTGGTATATGAAAGGGCATTTTTGACATTTTTGATATCCCCCAAATCAGAGGAGGATCCCAGCCATTCAGAATTCATGCACGCCTTTTGCATCCCTCCCAAATCAGATGCATTTTTTTTAGCTTTTTCCGCAAATCAAAGCATCGCAAAAATCTCGGTGTTCACCCACCCAAGAAAGCAACTAGATTTGTAAAATCTCACCTTCCAAACACGGGTCGAGCAGAAGAAAATGTCTTTAAAACCCAAATTCATTTACAATTAGTAGTCATTTTGAAGCATTTATTGGTGTGTGCGGTAGCAGTTATGGGAAATCCAGCAATGGGGGGAGATGTTGAGGGTCGTGCTAGAAAGCATCGAGTAAAAGGTTAGTTTGTTGGAAAGTTTGTCATCTATTTTTTGATTTGATTGCGGTTCTGCATGCGCGTAAACAGATGTTACCCATGCTCAAGATCACTGTGGTACAGCTGTGCATGGTTGAGCTAACCATGGTCTAGCTATATTCCAAATATAGCCGCTCTGCATGAAGACAAGCCAACCCTAGCAACGGCCACATGGTCATGTGTTGAAAGGATGATCCATATAGTACAAGATATTGTGTGGATGTGATCAATTGATGTAACTCTAGTTGTAGGCTATAAATGTGTGTAGTTGTTTTTTCTGTAAACACACTGAAATTGACATAAAAGTAGCATCTTTTGTTTGCTCTATATATATGAAAATAAGCCTTGCTGATCAAATACTTTATTTTTCATTCTCCATTGTTTCCTTTCATGGTATCAGAGCGGGTTGTTCCTGCTGCTGATGACCAGTCCTTTTCACAATAGATAATATCTTTCGTATAACATCAAATGTATGATTCAAGTCAGTCAAACACATCCATATTGAACAATATATTCACAACAAATTCAAACAGTCTTATCTACCCACAGAGCCAACTCTTGTCCATAAAATTAGATGGTGCCAACCTTTTGATAGAGACAATAAGCGCTAACTACTGTTAGAGGATATGGACTAGAACATCTCATAAAAGGAGATGAACATGCAGCAGACAAGATGCTGATGCAGGAAGAAGGACAACCAGCTTCATTGAATCCAGAGTTTGTTATATGGCAAAGGCAAGATCAAATACTAGTCTCTCTGTTGCTGTCATCTTTAACTGAAGGTATACTAGTTAATGTTGTTGGTTTAAATACCTCAAAGGAGATCTGGCATGCTTTAGAAACTAATTTTTCCAGCCAATCCAGAGCTAAAGAAATGCAGCTTAAGATTCAGTTGAATAACCTCAAAAATGGATCTTTATCTATGAGAGGTTACTTGAGCAAGATAAAATCATGTTGTGACATGTTTGCTGTAATAGGGAAATGAGTAAGTGAACAAGATCACATCTTGTATGTAATCACAGGATTAGGTAGTGAATATGATCCTGTAATGGTTTCTCTTTCTTCTAGAATAGAACCTTGGGATTTAGATGACATCCAGACCTTGCTTCTGAGATATGAGTCAAGATTGGAGTCTGCAGGTTTATCTTTGGGCCAATCTACTGTGAACACCGATGGACGCAACCTTTATCCAAATCATTCAATCTGCAAAACTACAAATATTTCTCACCTTCCAAGAGAGAAAACGAAAGTCAGTTTAGAGGCAGAGGAAGGAACAACAACAGAGGTGCATACAGAGGAAGAGGAGGCAGATCTCAGACATCTAGAGTTGTTTGTCAAGGCATAGGTCACAGTGCTGAAAAATGTTGGTACATATATGACTCCAATTACAATGGAGTCTCTCCTAACTCATCTACAAACTCTAATGGTCCTCAATACTCATGAAATTCAACAGGCTTTAACAATTCTAGAGAACCAGCTGCACATATGGTTCAAATTCCTTCTATGACCGCTCAATGTGATAGCTTCATAGATTAGTTTTGGTATCCTGACTCTGGTGCATCTAATCATGTTTGAAATGATCTCAGCAATATGAGCATAACCTCTTAATATCATGGAGAAAATAAACTGCATATGGGAAATGGATCAGTTGAGACTATCACTCATTTTGGTGACATATCTCTCTTTTCCACTAATCCTGCACATTCTAGGATTTTCACTCTGAAAAAGCTCTTACATGTTCCTAGTGTCACTAAAAACCTCCTTAGTGTCTCCGAGTTTGCTAAAATAACAATTTTTTCTTTGAATCGCACCCTACCTTTTGTCTTGTTAAGAATCAAACTACACAAGCCATACTTCTCAAGGGAAATCTTAGAGCTCGCCTTTACCAATTCAACCTTCAAAGTCGCAAGTCAATTCATCAATACCATCCTCAACCAAGTCTGCATCAATTTCCAACTGTTTTTAGTACTACTTTAAATAAAAACTCTGATGTTGATCTTTGGCATAAAATATTAGGACATCCATCTTTTGATGTTGTAGTGAAATCATGTAATCTTTCTGTTTCTAGTTTGTGTGCACCTTTTATGCTTGCCAAGTCTAATAAACTACCTTATGCCTTGTCTGATCATAAAAATCAACCACTTGAACTAATATACTCAGATCTATGGGGTCCTTCACCAGTAAAGTAAAGAAATAGCTTTATTTATTATGTATCATTTGTTGCCCATTCTAGAAGATTCGCATGGATATACCTGCTTAAACAAAAGTCTGATACACATCAAGCCTTTTTGTACATGAAAGCACTTGCAGAAAATCAACTAAATCATAAAATCAAGTCTGTTCAAACTGAATGGGGTGGAGAACACATCTCCTTCACCAATATATTTGAAAATCAAGGCATTCACCACAAAATACCATACCCTTACACACCACAACAAAATGGCCTTGCTGAGAGAAAGCATAGGCACATTGTTGAGATGGAGTTATCTCTGCAAGCTCAATCTAATCTAACTTTGCACTTTTGAGATGATGCTTTCACCATATCTTGTCACTTGATTAACCTACTTCCTACTAAAACACTACGTTACAAAAGTCCTTCAGAAACTCTCTTTGGACTTAAACCTGACTATAAGAGTCTCAAAGTCTTTGGATGTTTATGTTATCCTCACATCAGACCTTATAACACATATAAGCTCAAGTTCAGATCCAACCCTAACACATTTCTTGGCTACAACTCACATCACAAAGGCTATAAGGTTCTACTTACTACTGGAAAAACAATAATTACCAGAGATTTAATGTTTGATGAACACACTTTTCAATACTCCACAAATTTGTCTTAATAAACTCCAATAAACCCTCAACACAACACCATTCCTCATACACAAACACCTATAATTCATTCCCATATTCCCAAACATAATTCACTCACCTCTCCTCATCCCAGTTCCACTCATGAATCCCCTAAACCATCTCCTTCTACTTCTCCTCAACACTCCACTGGTATACATATTTCTCCACACACCTCCACTTCTCATTATCAAAGATCACATTCTACAATGACATTATTTGTTCAGTTACCACATATTAGTGAAACATCACATATGTCTCCTGCTCACGAAACTACTGATTTACCAGCTAAACCAACCAACAACCATCCCATGATAACTAGAGCAAAGGCAGGTGTTCATAAACCAAAGGTTTTCCTTGTTGATCTGTCTGAACAAGCCCCTAACAACATTCAAGAAGCCTTATCTCACCCCATTTGGAAGGTAGCCATGCAATATTAATATGATGCTCTTGTCACCAATCAGATATGGACATTAGCTTCACTACCTCCAGGAAAGAACCGCATAGGCTGCAAATGGATCTTTAAGGTTAAAAGACATGCTGATGGTTTAGTGTCAAGGAACAAAGCAAGGTTGGTTGCTCAGGGATTTTCACAGGAAGCTGGATTTGATTTTCAAGAAAATCTTAGTTCCGTAGACAAACCTACTATAATCAGACTGACTTTAACCATTGAAGTTTCTTTTGGATGGGATATAAGGAAACTTGATGTCAGTAATGCCTTCTTACGTGGAGATTTATAAAAAACTATCTTTAAGACGGCTTTGGTCATGTCTTTGAAGATCCGTGGTATTTCTATAAATTCCTTTCTCAAGAATACCTCTGAATGATGAGTATTCGAGAGCGTATAAGAAATTTTGTATGTAATCGAGTAGGGTCTGTTTCCCTCCATCATCAGGTCTGGCCTCTTTAAGTCTTGATGAAGGGTAAGAACTCTACTGAAATCTCGATCTGTCAAATTATATGCGATTGACATTAAATGCCATTTTTTCGCGTATAAATTCCATGTGATCACTCCAAGAAAATAATCTTTGAAATTTGAGATTCTTTTATCAACGAGGGCTAGATTTAATGGAGAATAAACTCTTTAAAAATTAATTATATTATTACTCTGATGGCTCCGATATGGATCCATGAGAATGTATTTGCCATTTCTCTTTTGAATCTCAATTTATTTGTAAAGGATTATTTGTATCTCAATTTGGTTTACTGGGTATTTCGTGGGTATCGTGAATTCTCCCGTGAAAGTTCTATGGATAATTTGATGTTTCCGGTTGCTCAACCCCAAATGTATCCATCGCTTTTTCCATGGCCCCTATTATAAATCCTTCGTACATTTGGAGCTTTGAATCTTCTTTAAGTATTCTCATAAGTTTCTTATGAGAAATCGTTGTATGAGAGAGGAATCCTAACATACCCTCCCTAAATACTTGTTAAAGAAATTCTCCTTTGCTCTGATTTTAAATATGATTCACTTTCGTCTTCCGAGTATATTTCTTCTTTATAGATAATTTCATCTTAGGGTTTATCCTCGAATTGATACACATGTACAAGATATTGATAATAGACGGCTTCTTCAAACTCTTGGGTCATCTCAAACTGTCTAAATACTATTTTATGATTCTCCAATTGATCTATAGAGATATGACATCTCACTCCACACATCCAGCAGTTGCAATCTTTAAATTCTCATTAGCTCTGGTATGAGCTCGTATGAAAGTTCTTTTTTTTTGAATCCTCTTGGTGCTTCCTTGGCTTTAAAACGAGCCCCGAATTCATCTTGGTTCTGTCCTTTGTCTTGCTTTATTGTTCCCACCCTTTTTCTTGAACCATACCTTTTTGGTTTCCTTGTAAAGCTTCTCTTTATTCCCCAAGAATAAGGGTAGTGTTTTGCATGTAATTGTGGTGTTTTTCTTGTGTTTATAAATAGGGTTTTATATTAGTTTTAGTAGTTCTTGAGTCGATTAGTTAAGTTTTCTAGGTTGTTTTTCTTCTTTTAGTGTTTTTTGTGTTTTTTTTGATTTTATGTTTAATTGGGTTAAATGGTTTCAATTAATTTAAGATTTGGTGAAATTCTAGGGTTTTTATGTTCAAAACTCATATTTTCATAGGTAAAGGCATTGAAGGCCAAAATACTAGCCAAGGCACGCCAAACTCCAAGCCAAACTTGACGCCAAAAGAGGCTCCAAAATGCCTAACATTCTGGAATACTAGCCAAGGCATGCCATTGCTCGCCAAGACTGACGCCAAGCCCTGGCGCTCGCCAAGCATGCCGCCAAGACCAGCGTCTGGCGCTCGCCAAGACTTCCGCCAAGACCAGCGCCACTGCTCGCCAAGAAAGCCGCCAAGATGCAAATTCTGGTCAAACTTGGTCAAACCTGGGAAACTAAGCCTTTAAAGCCCATATTGACCCATTTAAACCCAATAAAACCTAGTATAAATATGACCAAACTCTCATTTTGTAGGATATCTCTCATTCCTCCCAACCCAAGCTTGGGTTTGGGATAATTTTCTCTCTCTAGATTTAATTTTCAAGCTTTTCCTTGGGTTTGTAAGCTCAAGGAGAATTCAAGTACTCCCTTGAATTTTTATTTTGATTGTAATCTCATTCAAGCTTTGAGAAGCTTTCTTTAATTTCATGCTTCGTTCTTCAATTTCATGCATGTTCTTCATATTATGCCTTTTGTCTTACCTAGTTGATTTCTTGTTAGATCTTGTGAATCATCCATGAAATATAGATGAGTGATATATCTAGATCATAGATCGAGTTCTTGATCATTTTTAAATTGAGTAATTCATGTGCTTTATTTTGATTTTTATTTTCATGCATTGTTTCATACTTAATCCTAGATCTAGGCTTTGTTGCTTGTTAATTTTCGTAAAGTTTTAAACTTTGACGTCAATATTATTGCTCTTTCTATTCATGCTTTCGATCTTTGTCAATTTGCATTACTCAAGTTTTTATGTTCATGCAAGCATGGTTGTACCATGAGCTTTCATGCTTGTACTTGGTGAAACATTGATTGTTCTTGCTTATTTTCATTATTGCTTTGCATTTTCAATTAAGGCATACGACGAGGCATTCGACCAACTTGCGTTTTGCATTTCCTAGTGTAGTTTAGATCGGTTAATTGCTTTATTTTTATTTTTCTTTAATTTTCAAAGCTTGAAACACCTTGAAACTTACAATCGAATCGATTTCCGATAATACCAAGCCAAATGAACCTTTATTTCTCCAAACTACAAAAAACTACACTTCAAAATGGCGCAGTTGTCGGGGACTAAAAAACTACACTTCAAAATGGCGCCGTTGTCGGGGATTAAAAAACTAAACTTCAAAATGGCGCCATTGCGACTCGGCTTGGTTAAGGCTTTCGATTTGATTGTTATTTCATTATGTTTCTAGCTTTCTTTATTATTTGACTTTTTTGTTAAGTATGATAGGTACTAGTAGCTATGGTGGATACATTCCCATCATGGGAGGGCATGGTGCAAACCATGTTGGGAATGAGATGTTGTATAATGGCCTTGGCAATGTGGGAGGGCATGGAGCAAACCACGTTGCCAATGGTGGATATGGCTATGGTAAACCCAGCATGGGAGGGCATGGTGCAAACTATGTCAGGTTTAATGGTTTTTCGGGCGTGAATGGTTCCTTCGGTGGTTATGGAGCTCCGAATCCCTATCCGAACGTGCAAGACCTAATTTCAGATCCGTATGGCTATGGTGCTCCTCAACATTTTCCTAGTATGAGGAGCCCAAATCCCGGCCCGTATGGAGCCCCCCCGTTTATAATGTCAATCATATGCTAAATATGTATCCCAGTGGAAATGTGGGTGGTGGAAATCTGAATCCCGGCCCGTATGACGATTCTCGTACTTCCAATTTCAATCAAGCCCCGATTGGTGCCACCACTAATTCCCAAGATCTCTATGCCTATGCATACTTTGGAGGTTTGAGCTCCGATGCACCCCCTATCCGCACTATGGGAGATTTTAATAAACCTTTTTTGGGGACGTTTCATCCTCCCGAGCCAAAATCTTCACGAGCGATGTATTCTAAGGCACGCATGGCTTTATCCTCTAAGGATCTTGAAGCTTACAAGTTGTTTGGAGGACCGAGCTCTGTTTTCGAAAGTGGGACCCCTATCCGCACTCTGAGAGATGTTAATAGACCCTTTGTGGGGGTGTTTACTCTTCCCGAGCCAAGATTTCCTCCACCAACGTATGTTCATGCTAATGAGGTGCTTACACCTTTATCATCTAAGGATCTTGAGTTGATTAAGAAAATGGCGGCGTTGGAGGCTCAAGTCGCTCAATTGTCTACCCATCTTTCGATCCGGATTTCTTGGTCTTGAACCGACAATTGCCAAGTCCACCTTCACATACTAGTCCGGTCACGATCCTTGATAAGTGTGGGGTAGTTGATATGGTTGTTTCACCGTCGGAGGAGGACATGGTTTTGATTCCGAGTGTTATTACTCCTCTTGACCCTTTACCTTTTACTTCAAAAATATCTTGCGAAGAGTGGGTATATATGGCCTTCATCAAGGCCATGGTCGAACGAGTTTATATGGAGGATAGGAGCATTGAGGAAGATATTGTCCGGGAAATCTATATTGAGGATCGTTGTGAGGATAATGAGACCCATGTTCTTAATGATGAGTCCGCTGTGCCTCTATGTGCCAACGACGTGAGTAAAAAGATTGTTTATGTGTCGTTGAGGCAACGACAATTCTTTAAAGGGGGAGGTGGAGGTTAGTATGCTAAGATTGAAGAGCTTGAAGAGTACCTTGAAGGGATCAGTGATTTGTTCGAGCTAACGCATACCTATTTGGAGGAAGAGGAGAACAATCCGATTACCATCTTGGCAAATTCAAAGCGAGAAGAAGAGGAGGGGTCGATTGGAGCGATTAAAGTTCTTAAGGGTGCGATTGGTTGAAAACCCAGAGTCATATTGACTTGGTACCAAAGACGATCGGCATGTTCATTTTTGAGGATGGAAAAGGAGAATTGTTGGCCACGAGGGCTACAATGGGTTGGAGGATGTTGATCGATTCTAAGAAGTTAAATGCGACTACCAAGAGAAATCATTTCCCTTCCCCGTTTATCGATCAAAGGTTGAACAAGCTAGCCAACCAATATTCCTTTTATTTTCTCGACGAGTCATCGGGTCACTTCAAAACCACCATTCCACCCGAAGACCTAGCCGAGACGAGTTTCATTTGCCCATTTAGAACAGTTGCTTTTTGGTGAATACTATTTGAGCTATGCAATGCGCCGAGAACGTTGACTCGTACGCATTTGTCACGATTTTTGTATATTTTGAGTCATGTTTTGAGTCTTTTTACCATCTTCTTAGGTTTACAATAAGCTATTTTGCATGTTTTTGCATTCTTTTGCCTTTTTCTTACCTTTTCGACTTTTCATCCAATAAATGGTCATTTTGGACCATTTCTCTTGTTTTTCTCTTACAGCTGAGTCACTTGGCAAAACCGAGAGGTGAAGACAAAGGATTCAGCGCTCAAAAAAGCCAAGAGAACACTGGTCCGATCGGAAGTCTTGAATCTCCGGTCGGACTGACTGACGAAGTGCACACCGGCCGGACGAATTGGTGCCCCGATCGAAGCCACGGGCAGAGACTTCTGTCCGATCGGACAAGACCTCTGTCCGATCAGACAAGTACGTTACATGTGCAAATTTATGGAAATTTTCAGTTACGAAATGGCTGAAACTTATTTAAAAAGGCAGAAGCGGCTAGGGTTGAGATTATTCCACCTTAGAGACCTTATGGAGGCTGGAACTAGGTTAGAGAACCACCAAACACCCAAAGGTGGAGAGATTTGACACATCTCTCACACCTCCCGCATAAATCCGTTTGCAGCAACTTCCGCTCGTAGAAAAGGTTCTGGGGTCGTGACAACCCTTGGGATTCTACGCAGCTTTCGGAGTGCTGTTGTTCATCCTCTTCACTCGTTGAAAATAGTTCGACGACTCGTAATTTCTGAACTCGTTTTATTAATCA
Organism: Phtheirospermum japonicum; assembly: GCA_014905375.1. NCBI lineage: Eukaryota > Viridiplantae > Streptophyta > Magnoliopsida > Lamiales > Orobanchaceae > Phtheirospermum > Phtheirospermum japonicum. The sequence goes on along the minus strand of BMAC01000147.1, from coordinate 282,614 downwards.
TGTTTAGAGTAGTTTGGTTTGATATTGGACATGAACAATTGATGTTTTGGGTTACATAATATCTTCTTAAATAGACTGTGAAGGCTTTGGTGATTTGGAATCATAACTTTATGTTTTTAAATTTTAGTTATTGGATGGACATTGCTTTTGGATTGAGAATGGAGTTGTGAAATGTGTAGTTATATTGGTTGAAGCATCTTAGTGTTAGAATTATTACAAATCTTGTTTGGTACTTGGAATGAATTCGTTTGCTATTAGTTGATAGAATCATTAGTGATTATTGGTTGTTGGAGATATTTGTTTGATAGTTGTTGATAAATTGCTATAATGATGAATTGCATATTGAATTACAACAGTTGCTTTATTTCTGACTTGTCGAGAGGCTGACACCCTCGAGACAAGAAGTTCGCATTTTGTTAAAGTTATTGAAACTGAACCATTTCCAAAACCCCATGTGTTCGCGTGTTTTTAGATAGAATTGTGATATTAGTATAATAAACATCGTTAAATCCGATTCCCATTCCTCGAGAGATCGACTCGAGTTGACTTGCCAAGTCTACAAGTGACCCCGTTCTCTTGCGGGCGAACTAAAACCCTTTCAAAAGTAGACGCGCATTGTTTAACTAGAATTTAATTTTGAAAGGAACACAAAAGTTCGGCTCAAAATTTTGAAAGTGAAAGTGCGACTTCTCCTCTACACGTTGAAGGGTCAGGCAAGAAAATTATTTATACATTCAGAGCCTGATTACTCAGGAGCGTGGGAGGATGTGCACGATTGGTTCATGGAGACGTTCTGCTCATCTGAATGGATGCCACCTCCAAATTCTTACAACGTGAGCCTCAATGATCAACATGCCTCACCCAGCCACTACAATCTGAGTTTTGAACCTTCATACGCCCCCTCCGCCTCACCTTCTTATTACACGGGATATGACTCGTATGTTCCATCCGAATTTAATTCTTCCTATCTAAGCTACGATTCTTATGTCCCTCCCGACTCGATTCCGTACTATCTAAGACATAAAGAATATACACTAGACGATCAATTTTTGGCACGGAAGCAAGACTTAGAAGCTGAGACCAATCATCATTAGGACGAACTTGCGCAATCGAATCAGATTTTGGAGCAATTGACTGAGCAACTCGTGTATAATAAGGAGATGATGTTGGGTCAAATGATGGCTTCTTTGGAAGAGAGGGAAAGCCAACAAACCAAAAATCATTCCTATGCTACACTCGACAATGATCCTTACTCAATTACCCGCTTTGATGAGGAGCAGCTTACCATTGAAGAGCTGCCGATTCTTGATGTGGTGGAGCCTATATTGGATGTTGGTGATTCAAGCTTGAATGCTTGTTTAGGGGAGGTGTGTGAGGAGATGAAGACTGAGGATTTGGTTGGGATCGCCTCTTTTGCGATTGAATATGATGTTTTGGGTGATGGTGTAGAGGTGTTGCCATTGAAGATTCCGAGTGAGGATGTTGGCAACTTGGACTTAATTTCTCTTTGTGGGGATGTGGGAGTTGTGTTACCGGATTTGGAGGAAGTTGTGCCTTTTGAGTCACATTGCGTTCTGCCCGATGCTTTGATCAATCTTGATGTTGAGAGGGTAGAAGAAGCAATCGAGAAGGAGTTTGGGTCGGTTGATGATCGATCCTTTTCTTCGATCGACTTCCTAGCCGTTTCGGTGACCGAGAATTTTTCCACACTTTGGCTGACCTTCGATCTCTTCTCGGTGATCGACCACTCACGTTTCCGACCCCCAAAGCCGGTTGGAGTTTTTATCATCATGGAAAATGCTCATCGTGCCTACCTTGGTGGTTGTCATCGCCCGCTTTTGCTCTTGGAGAACACTAAGGCGTGGCACGACCGTCATTTATTTCTGGATCCCGGATAACATCACCTTTGTAAGTCGTCGAGCAAAAGACAGCAATCAATAACTCACTCAATCTAAAATTTTAAGCATAGAGCATAATTTTGCTCCTCATTCTTCCCAAACAACCATATACCATTGTTTTTAGCCTTTTCTAAACTAAGGCTATTTCTAACCCCAAAACCCGAATAATGCCTTTATAAATAGGCTTTATTTTTAACATCTCGATGCTCTT
>BMAC01000147.1:163972-279035 GCA_014905375.1 Phtheirospermum japonicum | reverse complement strand
TTTGTTCGAAAGTTAGCCACACATCGTTATATATGACATACCTTACCAAAGAGCCTACATTACAACCCTGGAAAGTCCTAATCCGATTCTTGATTAAATGTGCACACATATGCAATGTACGAGTCTTTTATTTTCACGAGTCGTTGAATGCATTTTTAATGATCCAAGCGTATACACTTACCTTTTGAAAAACACGAGCGAATGAGTGCACCATCATATATATTTCCCTTTTGTGAGGACGCATTCTTTTGATTTCAAGGTGAAAAGGTAACACGAGCTTAGCTTAAGAGTTTTCGAAAAAAGTGTTTATATTTGCAAAATTATATTGTATGCACAACATGACTCTTTGATCTAGCTGCTTTTGTGCTTACGTGGTTTTGATTCTTTCGTTTGTTCGAGGACGAACAAACCAATAAAGCATGGGGTGGTTGACTCGCACGCATTTGTCCGGACGAACTGGTGCACCGATCGAAGCCGCAGGCAGACACTTCCGTCCGATTGGACAAGACCTCTGTCCGATCGGACAAGTACGTTACATGTGCAGATTTATGGAAATTTTCAGTTACGAAACGGCTGAAACTTATTTAAAAAGGCAGAAGCGGCTAGGGTTGAGATTATTCCGCCTTGGAAACCTTTTGGGGGCTTGAACTAGGTTAGAGAACCACCAAACACCCAAAGGTGGAGATATTTGACACATCTCTCACACCTTCCCCATAAATCCATTTCGACCCGTGATTTGAAGCAACTTCCACTCGTGGCAAAGGTTCTGGGGTCGTGAAAACCCTTGGGATTCTACGCAGCTTTCGGAGTGCTTTTGTTCTTCCTCTTCACTCGTTGAAAATAGTTCGACGACTCGTAATTTCTGAACTCATTTTATTAATCATTTTTCGAGTAGTTTGGTTTGATATTGTACATGAACAATTGATGTTTTGGGTTAGATAATATCTTTTTAAATAGATTGTGAAGGCTTTGGTGATTTGGAATCATAACTTTATGTTTTTGAATTTTAGTTATTGGATGGACATTGCTTTTGGATTGAGAATGGAGTTGTGAAATGTGTAGTTATATTGGTTGAAGCATCTTAGTGTTAGAATTATTACAAATCTTGTTTGGTACTTGGATGAATTCGTTTGCTATTAGTTGATAGAATCATTAGTGATTATTGGTTGTTGGAGATATTTGTTTGATAGTTGTTGAGAAATTGCTATAATGATGAATTGCATATTGAATTACAACAATTGCTTTATTTCTGACTTGTCGAGAGGCTGACACCCTCGAGACAAGAAGTTCTCATTTTGTTAAAGTTATTGAAACCAAACCATTTCAAAAACCCCATGTGTTCGCGTGTTTTTAGATAGAATTGTGATATTAGTATAATAAATATCATTAAATCCGATTCCAATTCCTTGAGAGATCGACTCGAGTTGACTTGCCAAGTCTACAAGAGACCCCGTTCTCTTGCTGGCGAACTAAAACCCTTTCAAAAGTAGACGCACATTGTTTAACTGGAATTTAATTTTGAAAGGAACACAAAAGTTCGGCTCAAAATTTTGAAAGTAAAAGTGCGACTTCTCCTCTACACGTTGAAGGGCCAAGGAAGAAAATTATTTATACATTAAGAGCCTGATTACTCGGGAGCGTGGGAGGATGTGCAGGATTGGTTCATGGAGACGTTCTGCTCATCTGAATGGATGCCACCTCCAAATTCTTACAACGTGTGACTCAATGATCAACATACCTTATCCAACCACTACAATCCGAGTTTTGAACATTCATACGCCCCCTCCGCCTCACCTTCTTATTACACGGGATATGACTCGTATGTTCCATCCGAATTTAATTCTTCCTATCCAAGCTACGATTCTTATGTCCCTCTCGACTCGATTCTGTACTATCCGAGCCATAAAGAATATACACTAGACGATCAATTTTTGGCACGGAAGCAAGACTTAGAAGCTGAGACCAATCATCATTAGGACGAACTTGCGCAATCGAATCAGATTTTGGCGCAATCGACTGAGCAACTCGTGAACAATATGGAGATGATGTTGGGTCAAAACAAGCCATGCTCAGTTATCGCTTAGACTGTTTAGAATTTTAAGTGGACCCCACCGAGCTCGACCCGAACTCACTCGGTTAAGGAAGATTCTATTTCACCCCCTTTTTACTTGATTTTCATTAAACTGCAATGAGGGCATTTCATGGTTTAAGTGTGGGGTGGGTAGGTGGTTAGGGTCCGGGTGTCAGAAAACATGATTTGTCTTTCTTAACTCGAGCCTTGGCGAAATGACACATTCTTGGCGAAGTGACGCTTACTAATTGCGCATTTATATGGTTGAGTCGTTTTTGTGTCTTTATTACATTGTTGAACAATCACCACTTACTTCGAGGTTTGAATAGTTTACTTGTCGGGTTTTTACATGTTTTTGCTCTCTTGTGTAAGGAGTTGAATTTTTTGTGCTTCGTCCTAAACCTGCCTATATATATATAATCAACATTTGCTTGTCAAAATATTGCAAATCTCTAAAAGCTCTTTTCATTTTTTTTTCCAAAACCCGATGCAAACGAGTGAGTAGCCTTGTGTGATTTATCAGTTTGCTTGCATTTTTATGGAAATTGCATTGAAGAGGTTTGATTTTGCTCGTACAAGATAGAATTCGAAAATGACCTCGACGCACATATATCACCTTTGTTCCGGATATATCCATATATTTAAGCTACTTTAAGAATCCCAAACGAGCCCCCTTGAGCCTATGTCTTGTTTCTTGCTAGTCGAGCTCGAGTTTAGCTCTTATATCTTCATAAATTGTGAGGTAAGAGTGTATGATTAGTTGATAAGAAATGTGAGGGAAATCGATTGTGGGTTTCGGGTTTTGATTTGCTTATACAAAAAAAAAAGAAGAATAATATTCCAACACAAATCACGAAAAGTGATAAAGCGTGCGTTCATGTGAAAAGCCTAATTTAAAGGCTAAGTTTAGTAAAAAGAAGCAATCTCAAATAAGCTTCTAAGTGTTGTGAAATAAAGTCGGAAAAGCGTGTGAGTATACAAAAGGGTTTCGAATGAGAGTTTGGTGAATTGGAAAGGGTGAAGCGTTCATAAGCTTTGGTTTTTAGAAATTAGGATTTTGTGTGCGTTTGATCGTGTGTTAGCCACTATATCAAATATTTCATACCTTACCAAATAGCCAACATTACAACCCATAATAAAGACCTCTTTCGATTCTTATTTGGTCTTGTACTATGAGCAATTTTGAGCGTTCGATTTGTGAGCTCTTGACAAGGTGCATGTATTGACCGACTTGAGAGTAAACACGTCCTATATACTAAACACTTGAGAGAATTGAGTGAACACCCTCAAAATTCCATTTGTGAGGAAGTCATCGATTTGGTTTTCATTTGAGAAAGAGAAATACGAGTAATGCTTGACGATAACGAGTTTATGTTGATACTTTCATCATATAAATAAGGATAAGCACAAGGATTTTTCTTTTTGCATAATGTTCATTGCATGTACATACTCGATTCTTTTCGTTGTTCGAGGACGAACAAACCGATAAGCGTGGGGAGTTTGTTTTGCATGTAATTGTGGTGTTTTTCTCGTATTTTTAATTAGGGTTTTATATTGTTTTTAGTAGTTCTTGAGTCGATTAGTTAAGTTTTCTAGGTTATTTTTCTTGTTTTAGTTTTTTTTTGTGTTTTTTTATTTATTTTATTTTTAATTGGATTAAATGGTTTCAACTAATTTAAGGTTTGGTGAAATTCTTGGATTTTTATGTTCAGAATTCCTATTTTGATAGGTAAAGACATTGAAAGACAAAATACTAGCCAAGGCACGCCAAACTCCAAGCCAAACTTGACGCCAAGAGAGGCTCCAAAATGCCTAACATTCTGGAATACTAGCCAAGGCACGCCAGCGCTCGCCAAGAGTGACGCCAAGCCCTGGCGCTTGCCAAGACTGACGCCAAGACCAGCGCCACTGCTCGCCAGGACTGAAGCCAAGACTGCCGCCAAGACCAGCGCCACTACTCACCAAGACTACCGCCAAGATGCAAATTCTGGTCAAACTTGGTCAAACCCAGGAAATTAATCCTTTAAAGCCCAAATTGACCCATTTAAACCCAATCAAACCTAGTATAAATAGGACCAAACTCTCATTTTGTAGGTGTTTTGCATGTAATTGTGGTGTTTATCTCGTGTTTTTAATTAGTATTTTATGTTAATTTTAGTAGTTTTTGAGTCGAGTTTTGTTAGGTTTTCACTTTTTTTCTCGTTTTGTTGTTCTTTTCGTGTTTCTTGTTGATTTTATACTTAAAATGGTTAAATGAGTTCAACTAATTTGTGGATGGGGGTTATTTGTGTTAGGTTTTGACAAGAAGGCAAAAAGAAGGTGAAAATTGGCCCTTGGCTCGAGCCAAGGCGAGTCCCGCGCACAGCTGCTCGGCCGCTGCCGAGCGCTGCCGGCCACGCCCGCCTAGTCCCGCGCGCAGCTGTCGAGTCCCACCCGCAAGCCCACGCGCAACTGCCGAGAGCCTGCATGCCACGCCTGCCGAGCCTGCCGAGGTCCTGCGCGCCACGCCTACCGAGCACTGCCGGCCACGCCCGCAAGCCCGCGCGCAACTGCCGAGAGCTACCGAGCGTGTCCACCAGGCTTGCTGACGCTGGCCGAGAGCTGCCGAGCGTGTCCACCCAGGCCAGCCGACGCTGGCCGAGAGCTGCCGAGCGTGTCCGCACACGCCTGCTGACGCTGGCCGAGAGCTGCCGAGCATATCCGCACACGACTGCCGAGCACTGTCGATCGACTGCCGAGGGCTGGCTCGACTGCTTTCCAGAGAGTGGCCATCCTGCCGAGAGCAGTCGATCGACTGCGCGCATGCCTGCCGAATGCCGCCGAGAGCTGCCGAGTCCTGCGCGCAGCGCCTGCCGACAGCTGCCGACCACGACCGAGCCATCTCGCCCATCTCCGAGCCAACTTGCAATTTTGCCGAGCCAATCGAGCCCAACTCGACCCAAAAGGTCTATTTTGACCATTTTGGGTCAAATTTGGTCAATACATGGAAATCCAAGCTCATATGTCATAATTGACCCATTTACCCCTAATTAACTTGTATAAATAGAACCTCTCTTTCATTTTGTAAACCACCTCCTCCCAACCCAAGCTTTGGTTTGGGACTTAATTTCTCTCTCTAGATTTAATTTTCAAGCTTTGTCTTGGGTTTGTAAGCTCAAGAAGGATTCAAGTATTCCCTTGGATCTTTAATTCCTTGCAATTTCAATCAAGCTTTTGGATTCTCCATTTAATTTTAGTAAGTTTTCTTTTAGTTTCATGTGTTGTTCATCATTTGTTTTATGCTTTTTACCTTAGGTATTAGAATTTGTGCTTCATCTTGTGAATCATCCATGGAATCTAGTTGAGTGACACAATTAGATCATAGATTGAGGCCTAGATCGTTTAATTTCACGTTAATACATGTTTCATGCATTTTTCTTCATTTCATGCTTTTTGTCTTAGCACCTTGAATTCATGATGAAACTTATCAATTGGCTATGGAATCTAGATGAGTGACACATCTAGATCATAGATAGGCTCTTGAATCATCTTGATTTTGAGTTTTTCCTATGCTTTATTTTGATTTTTATTTTCATGCATAGTTTTAGCTTAAATCCTAGATCTAGACTTCGTTGCTTGTTATTTTCTTTAAAGTTATAAACTTTCCCGTCCATTTTCATTGCTCTATCCATTCATGCTTTCAATTTTTGATAATTTGCATTATTTGAGTTTTTATGCATAGTTGTACCTTGTGCTTGCATGCTTGTACTCGGTGAAACAATGCATTTCCTTGCTTATTTCCTTTATTTCTTTACATTTTCTATTTGAGGCATCTGAAGAGGCATCCTACCAACTTGCACTTTCATTTTATAGGATAGTTAGCTATTTTAATTGCTTTATTTTCATTTTCTCTTTATTTCTTCAAGCTTGAAACACCTCGAAACTTGCAATTGAATCGAATTCCGATAATACCAAGCCATGAACCCATTGATTCATTTCAACACCACAAAAACTCTTCAAACAGTAGGATATCTCTCATTCCTCCCAACCCAAGCTTGGGTTTGGGATAATTTTCTCTCTCTAAATTTAATTTTCAAGCTTTTCCTTGGGTTTGTAAGCTCAAGAAGAATTCACGTACTCCCTTGAATTTTTATTTTGATTGTAATTTCATTCAAGCTTTGAGATTCCCTTTAATTCAAGTAAGCTTTCTTTAATTTCATGCTTTGTTCTTCAATTTCATGCATGTTCTTCATATTATGCCTTTTGTCTTACCTACTCGATTTCTTGTTAGATCTTGTGAATCATCCATGGAATCTATATGAGTGACACATCTAGATCATAGATCGAGTCATTGATCGTTTTTAAATTGAGTATTTCATGTGCTTTATTTTGATTTTTATTTTCATGCTTTGTTTCATGCTTAATCCTAGATCTAGGCTTTGTTGCTTGTTAATTCTCGTAAAGTTTTAAACTTTGACATCAATTTTATTACTCTTTCTATTTATGCTTTCAATTTCTGTCGTTTTGCATTATTCAGGTTTTTATGTTCATGCAAGCATGGTTGTACCATGGGCTTTCATGCTTGTACTTGGCGAAACATTAATTATTCTTGCTTATTTTCATTATTGCTTTGCATTTTCAATTAAGGCATACGACGAGGCATCCGACCAACTTGCGTTTTACATTTCCTAGTGTAGTTTAGATCGGTTAATTTCTTTATTTTTATTTTCCTTTACTTTTCAAAGCTTGAAACACCTTGAAACTTACAATCGAATCGATTTCCGATAATACCAAGCCAAATGAACCTTTATTTCTCAAAACCACAAAAAACTACACTTCAAAATGGCGTCGTTACCGGGGACTAAAAAACTACACTTTAAAATGATTAGTTTTGCATGCAATTGTGTTGTTTTTATCGTGTTTTTAATTAGGGTTTTATATTATTTTTAGTACTTGAGTCGATTAGTTAAGTTTTCTAGGTCGCTTTTCTTGTTTTAATGTTTTTTGTGTTTCTTTTTGATTTTATGTTTAATTGGGTTAAATGGTTTCAATTAATTTAAGGTTTGGTGAATTCCTATTTTCATAGGTAAAGGCATTGAAGGCCAAAATACTAGCCAAGGCACGCCAAACTTCAAGCCAAACTTGACGCCAAGAGATGCTCCAAAACGCCTAACATTCTTGAATACTAGCCAAGGCACATCAGCGCTCACCAAGAGTGACGCCAAGCCCTGGCTCTCACCAAGACTGCCGCCAAGACCAGTGCCTGGCGCTCGCCAAGACTGCCGCCAAGACCAGCGCCACTGCTCGCTAAGACTGACGCCCAGACTGCCGCCAAGACCAGTGCCACTGCTCGCCAAGACTGCCGCCAAGATGCAAATTCTAGTCAAACTTTGTCAAATCCGGGAAATTAAGCCTTTAAAGCCCAAATTGACCTATTTAAACCCAATCAAACCTAGTATAAATAAGACCAAACTCTCATTTTGTAGGATATATCTCACCTCCTCCTAACCCAAGCTTGGGTTTGGGATAATTTTGTCTCTATAGATTTGATTTTCAAGCTTTCCTTGGGTTTGTAAGCTCAAGATGAATCCAAGTATTCCCTTGAATTTTTACTTTGATGCAATTTTATTCAAGCTTGTTTCTTCTTCTCTTTAATTCAAGTAAGCTTTATTTTATTTTTATGCTTTGTTCTTTAATTTTATGCTTTTTGCCTTAGCTCTTTAATTTCTTGCTTGATCTTGTGAATCGTCCATAGAATCTAGATGAGTGACACGTCTAGGTCATAGATCGATTCCTTGATCGTTTAATTTCACGCAATTTCATATGTTTCATGCTTTTTCTTTATTTTTTATGCTTTTTGTCTTAGAACCTTGAATTCATGTTAGATCTTGAGAATTGGCTATGGAATCTAGATGAGTGACACGTCTAGATTATAGATCGGGTCTTGGATAATCTTGATTTTGAGTTTTTCACATGCTTTATTTTGAATTAAAGTTTTGTGCTTTGTTTCATGCTAAATCCTAGATCTATGCTTTGTTCCTTGTTGTCTTCCATAAAGTCTTGAACTTTCTCGTCTATTTTCATAGCTTTATCTATTTGTGCTTCCAATTTACGAAAATTTGCACTATTAAAGTTTTTATGTTCATGCAAGAATGGTTGTACCTTGAAGGCATACGACCGAGGCATCCGAACAATTTGCTATTTCAATTCCTATAATAGTTTAGCTAGTTTAATTGCTTATTTTTATTTTCCTTTACTTTTCAAAGCTTGAAACACCTTGAAACTTACAATTGAATTATTTCCGATAATACCAAGCCAAATGAACCTTATACTTTCAAAACCACGAAAAGCTACACTTCAAAATGGCGCCGTTGTCGGGGACTAAAAAACTACACTTCAGGTAGCTTTTTTTTTCTTTTTGTACTTATGTCATTATGGATGTCCTCAACCTACTGTTAGAATGTCGTTTTCAGCACAACATAGAGGAACTAATTTATTTATTCCTCTTAATCTCTTGCAATTCTTGTGAAGTGTTTCCTGGTGGCACCACTCCACTAACTTAGATTTTAGAAATGACATACTTCTAGTAACCGTATCCATTTTAGTTGTTGGCTTGTATTATTGGATTAACATCTCTCTCCAAGGACTTGGTATTTTCGCAAATAATAATTGCGTTGCACCCCCATCGTTCACCTTGGCCTTCCACCGATATTCGTTGAATAGCTGAATGTATTCGTCTACATGATAAATATCTCATAATTCATGGCAATAGAGGGCTTGTCTATATTTTTCTGCTTCTCCTCTTTCATACCTTCGAAATATCCTGTGCCGATGAAATGGATTTTTAATAATTTATCCATATTATCGACTATCCCTTTTAATAATTCTCCATATATAACTCCCACTTTTATATCTGACCCTATTAGATCCAACGTGATTTTTAACGATCCTCCTGGGCTCATTTCTAGGAGTAAAATGAACCCTTCCTTTTCTAAGCTGAGAGTCCCCACCGCAATCCACATTGCAAATGCCCAATCGTCTATTAATATTTTGATTCTTGAAATTTTGAATATCTAGATTTAACATTAATCCATATGCATGTATAGGAACAAGTTGGGACTTCCTGTATGGTGTATTGAGAATAGTGAGCCTTTGGGAATATTGTCTAGTACTCACTAAGTCTATACACTACTGTAGAACAGGGATTCTACGGCGGTTTTGGAACCTCCGTAGAAAGTAGAGGTCGTTGAAAGTGTTGATTTTTATGGTGGTTCCTGAACCGCCTTAGAAATCGCATTATTCATGGCGTTTATACAACTGACGTTAAATCCAACTCATTAACGTCGGTTGTACGGAACCGCCCTTGTTTAATATAAATTTTAAAAAATTAAATTGTTGGTGAGACTGACCGCTCATCGTTAAGCGTCAAATTAAATATTTATTTTTCTTCAACTTTTCTCTACTAACTAGTAGTAGCGATAAGTAAGGGTCGATCCCAAGAGGAGCGTGGTTTAGATTGTGATAGTTCGTATTTTATTAAACAAGTAAACGGGGTAGAAATTGTGAACTAATCTAAGAGAATTAAATAACAAAATAAATAAGCAATAAAATAATTAACAAAAAATTCTATAATAATAAAGTTCTAGTTCTAGCTCTGTTTCCACCCTCAATTCACTCATTCAACCAACCATAATATCATAATTTATTCATCATATGCGACTAAAAACCCTAAGTAACAAGAAGCTCTGCTACTCGCATTTGCCCTTACCGTTTACTCAATTAAAATAAGCTCTTTAATTGATTCTAATTATTGGATAACCTAGAAAAAGCTCTCTAGATCTAATCCAACAACATCATTAATACCCAGGAAAATAGGCTAATGTAAGCAATAAACACATAAGCTCGGTTTATTTAACTTATGTTGTGTTATCCCTAATGATGCATAATCATTAGTTGCTTCAGAGAAATAGAGATTACGACAATTACACAGGAAGCAATCCTATTTCTAGAAATAGATAACCAATCCCTAATCTAGGTGATCAAGCCAAATTAAGAATTAAGCAATCATGTCATGAATTTATCATGAAAAGTGAACTAGATAACACAAGCAATCGCATATGAAGAACGGAAGATAATATTGCATAAATTAATTAAAACATAGTTTCACGAGGGTTTCAACATCCCTAGAACTAGATAAAACAATCACTCACTAATGGAGTTCATAGAATAACATGGAAATAAAGAAATAAAACATAGTTCTAAGATAGAAAAGAGATGAGAAAGCTAAGATCTTGGGTTTTTGGCTTGGATCTTCAAGCTCTTGTTTATTGGGAGATTTGGGATCCCCTCTTCAAGCCTTGGAACCCTAGGATTGTGTTAATGTATGTTTTGGAGGGATTTAAGACGAGTATATATAGGAGTCCTATTTCTTGCCGCACAAGATTTCTTCCAAAAATAGCCCAGCAGCGCCGCGTCGACGGGCGTCGACCGACGCATGCCAGCCGTAGGCATCGACGCGCATCATCCGCCCACGTCAACCTGCATGTGCGTCAACCGACGCACCTCCAATCGTCGCGACAGAGACTTCCCGTCGATAAGGCGTCGACTGACGGGCCTTGAATCGATGCTACTGCAACTTCTCGTCGGCCGATGGTCGACCGACGCAAGCCCAATCGACGCGACTGCAAGCAAATTCTCGGCCAGGGCATCGACCGACACAATCCAACCTCGGCATCGATGCGAGCCATCGATGCAACCCCCTGACTCGTCGGTTTTCTTTCGTTAATTCGCTGATCCTCGTCTCTCGACTTCCTTGTGAAACATCATTCACTTAATATAGCACCAAATACTGCAAAATAAGAAAGAAATATACAATCGGTGCTCGACTACTCATAATAACAAATATGTGAGAAATAAACATCTATAAGAATATTAAGCACATAAAGACATAGGAATTAAACCATTATCGTACAATTTCTCGCCTATCAAATTCCCCCAAACTTAAACCTTACTTGTCCTCAAGTAAGCATAGAATTAAAGCATAGGACAAAAATAATATTAGTGAATCACTCAAATTGACCAAATGAACTCATCCGGACTCTAAGACACCATTATATATCTAGAAAATCATAAGTGTGTCATGTGTTGACCTATGTAACCCCAGCAGTTTGGCAACCCCTTTTCATATACGTCACGTCAATGTACTATGGTGCCCTCTCGCTACTCAATGGTTCGACTCTATCCATTATTGGTCATGATCAAATATCTCGTTCTCTCCCATTTATTTTTTATTTTTATTTTTTTTTCAATTGACGCCCGCAGCTCCGCACTACCGTTCTTGACTTGATTTGATAATGATTCGGCGCTGGATAGAAGGATCGTCTTGATTTGGTGTTTGATTTGTTGAGTTCACCTCCGCCATGTTTGAGATTTTGGTTGGATTGCGCCACTTGGGTAAGTGCATAGAATTTGTTGAGCTACTAGCATCTTCATTGGATTTTTGCCCTTAGAATTTAAGCAAATTGCATTTGGTGCACGGATAGGCAGCTGTTTTGGCACCTCAATCCTTTTTGATTTTTCAATTTTCTACTTACGCCATGCCGGTATACTCCAACCGGACTTTATTGACTTCTGTTTCAACTAACGAGATATTTTCACACAAGCGCCAACTTCAAGGCCCCACACAACTCATATTGAGTACGGCAACCACAAATACAAATCAACAACGCAATAATCTAGAATTGACGCCCCACAAAGTAATCACAAAATCACTAACATGCGTACCATTGACCTCTAAATCAAATGACGACTAAAAATTTAACCGAAACATAATTCATCCAAGTCAATTTAAGCGAGTACTTTAAACCACTTTATTTTCAATCCCCCGGAATTTATCACAAAAATTTTCAAAATTTTATCAATTTTTTAGCACGATCTCATTGACGATTAAAAACCTCAATACCCACTCCCCCAAACTTAAAATTTAGCTTGTCCTCAAGCGAACACAAAGCAAGAACAAGCAAATAATAAATCATAAGGGAAGAGTAAGGGAAAAGAAATCACCAGGGTAAAAGTTGAGGGGGGTCTCGGTTCCACAACGATCTTTTTCAAAAATATACCCAATCATCCAAATCCATCAACCAAGCTTTCTTTCCCATCAACTGCAAAGTAAAAATAAAAATAAAAATAATGTAAACATTGGGTTGCCTCCCAACAAGCGCCTTTTCTTATTGTCGTCGGCTCGACGTGCTACCCCTTAATTCCATGGGGGTTTTGGTGGAGGTCTCAAAGTACACGGAACGCCAATGACCTCATCCTCCTCAAATCTCACTCGTTTCAATGTCGGATGCTTAACTGGATCTTTTCGACCTTGTGGTGGCTTCACATTGATTTTTGCTAAGATGGTTTCGTCTATCACCACATATGGAAGGTCATTGGTCTCTTCCTCCTCTAAAACTCCTTCTCGCACGTAATTCTCCTCCTGCTCTATCACTTAGTACATGGACCATGATGGCAATGGCTTTGGCTCGGCTTCGACCTCGATAGGAGAAATGGTAGAATAAGGAACATCATTTGTAAGCTCAGGTGTACTATGAACAACATGTGTCCGCCTCGTTTCTTTTTCTTCCATCTCGTATTCGTCCTCCAATTCAAATGTCGAGTCCTCCGCATTATCGATTTTCCCCACATCTTGCAGCATGATGGCACTCACATTCTCCACACGTTCCTCAGTTTGAGAAGACAATTTCTCATTCCCCTATGCATCCAGTTGGTTTATGCGATTCGCCATTTGACTCACTTGAGGTTCCAAGTTTTTTATGCTAGCCTTGGTTTCTTGTTGAAACTGGAGGGAACTTGTCACCATTAACTTTACTATATCTTCAAGTAAATGTGGCGAGCTTTCTCCCCTTGGTCGGGCGTTGTATTGGTTTGAAAAATTTTGTCCTCCTCGAAAGCCCGAATTATCTTCCCATCTTGGCTCATAAGGGTGACGATCGTAAGAATGAGGATCGCAACTTCTCTCTTGCCATTTCCTAGGCCTTACTCCATAGGCTCCTGTTTCGAGATTGGCTCGTAGCGTTGGGCAATCATCGGTAACATGATCGAATGTATGACAAATGACGCATGGTCGAATCGTAGCCCTCTTAGTGATAGCGGATTGTAATTCATTCATCTGAGCTTGCAATGAGCCAATGTCCACCTTGTTTACCGACCACAACGAAATGTCGCAACCCCTGAATTGTTGAGAATTGGCCGCCATGTTCGAGATCAACTCCCTTGTTGCCATCGGTGTCCTATCCATGAGTGAGCCTCCGCTTGCCGCATCTATCATGTTTCTATCAGTGAGGCAGAGACCTTCACAAAAGTACTGTATTAATAACTCCTCACCCAATTGATGCTGAGGGCAACTAGCGACGAGTCTCTTAAAACGCTCCCAATACTCATGCAATGTCTCCCCGGGTAACTGCCTCACTGCACAAATGTCCTTACGCAAGCTCGCTACTCGTGAAGCGGGAAAATATCTTTGCAAAAACACCCTCTCTAATGCCATCCACGTGGTGATGGATCCAGGAGGTAAGTAATAAAGCCAATCCTTAGCGAGACCCTTTAATGAAAATGGAAACGCCCGTAGTTTAATTTTTTCGTCAGTCACTCCGGCGGCTTCATGCTCGTGCATATAACATGAAATTCCTTCAAGTGCTTGTTCGAGTCCTCACCATCCAATCCATGAAATCCGGATCTTAATTCGAATTTAGCATCCTCCAAGGTTGGAAACGTGATGCATAGTTGTTGTTGCGGAAGATCCGGATTTGCTAGCTCCTTCAACGTGCGTTCTCTACCTCCTGCCATAGTCAAAAGATCTAAAACAAAAATTAATAAATTATTTTATTTTATTATTTTTTATTCTAAAATAAAAACTTATTATTATTATTATTATTATTATTATTATTATTATTATTATTTTGAAAACGAAAATAAAATTAAAAAATAAAAATACTAAAATACGTCAAATCACAATTTAAACATGTCACACCCCGGCAACGATGCCAAAATTTGACCGCTCGTCGTTAAGAGCCAAATTAAATATTTGTTTTTCCTCAACTTTTCTCTACCAACTAGTAGTAGCGATAAGTAAGAGTCGATCCCACGAGGAGCGTGGTTTAGATTGTGATAGTTTGTATTTTATTAAACAAGTAAATGGGGTAGAAATTGTGAACTAATCTAAGAGAATTAAATAACAAAATAAATAAGCAATAAAATAATTAACGAAAAATTCAATAATAATAAAGTTCTAGTTCTAGCTCTGTTTCCACCCTCGATCCACTCATTCAACCAACCACAATATCATAATTTATTCATCATATGCGACTAAAAACCCAAAGTAACAAGAAGCTCTGCTACTCGCATTTGCCCTTACCGTTTACTCAATTAAAATAAGCTCTTTAATCGATTCTAATTATTGAACAACCTAGAATAAGCACTCTAGATTTAATCCAACAACATCATTAATACCCAGGCAAATAGGCTAATCTAAGCAATAAACACATAAGCTCGGTTTATTTAACTTATGTTGTGTTATCCCTAATGATGCATAATCATTAGTTGCTTCAGAGAAATAGAAATTACGACAATTACACGGGAAGTAATCCTATTTCTAGCAATAGATAACCAATCCCTGATCTTGGTGATGAAGCCAAATTAAGAATTAAGCAATCATGTCATGAATTTATCATGAAAAGTGAACAAGATAACATAAGCAATCGCATATGAAGAACAGAAGTAATATTGCATAAATTAATTAAAACATAGTTTCACGAGGGTTTCAACATCCCTAGAACTAGATAAACAATCACTCACTAATGGAGTTCATATAATAACAGGAAAATAAAGAAATAAAACATAGTTCTAAGATAGAAAAGAGATGAGAAAGCTTAGATCTTGGATTTTTGGTCTTGGATCTTCAAGTTCTTGTTTATTGGGTGATTGGGATCCCCTCTTCAAGCCTTGGAACCCTAGGATTGTGTTAGTGTATGTTTTGCACGGATTTAGGACGAGTATATATAGGAGTCCTATTTCTTGCCGCACAATATTTCTTCCAAAAATAGCCCAGCAGCGCCGCGTCGACGGGCGTCGACCGACGCGTGCCAGCCATAGGCATCGACGCGCATCATCTGCCTGCGTCGACCTGCATGTGCGTCAACCAACGCACCTCCAATCGTCGCAACAGAGACTTCCCGTCGATAAGGCGTCGGCTGACGGGCCTTGAATCGACGCTACTGTAACTTCTCGTTGGCCGATGGTCGACCGACGTGAGCCCAATCAACGCGACTGCAAGCGAATTCTCGGCCACGGCATCGACCGACGCAACCCAAACTCGGCATCGACGCGAGCTCCTGACTCGTCAGTTTTCTTTCATCGATTCGCTGATCCTCGTCTCTCGACTTCCTTGTGAAACATCATTCACTTAATATAGTACCAAATACTACAAAATAAGAAAGAAATATACAATCGGTGCTCGACTACTCATAATAACAAATATGCGATAAATAAATATATATAAGAATATTAAGCACATAAAGACATAGGAATTAAACTATTAATTATCGTACAACTTCTCGCCTATCAGAGACCAACGAGTCCGAGCGAGTTCCGGCATTAAGTCCAGGCGAGTTCCTCGTTCGGCTCACTAAGTCCAGGCGAGTTCTGACGACGTCCAACAAGTTTGTCCAAGGGTAGTTTCCGGCGACATCCAGCAGGTTCCGGCTACGTCCAACATCTTCCTCGTCTTGCCCGTTTTGAGAACTGCAGGTTCCGGCAACGTCCAATGGCCCTTCGCGATCCAGCATCTTCCTCGTCCTGCAGGTTCCAGCGACATCTAATGGCCCTTCACGATCTCCGGCGACGTCCAATGGCAGCTGGCGATCTCCGGCCGGCGACGTCCAATGGCAGAAGGATATGATGAAGATGACGTCCAATGGCGATCTCCGGCCAGCGATGAAGATGACGTCTAAGATGATGATGAAGATGCATGAAGGATATGATGAAGATGAAGCCATGAAGGTGGGTACACGGATTGATGACGTGGCAAATGCAGATCGTCAGATGAGACACGGATCAACGGTTGAAACAACTTGCTTGAGCAAGACGAGGATCGGTGACATGGCAGACTACTAATTTACGGCGGTTCTAAGGGAACCGCCGTGAAATGTCATATCATTCACAGCGGTTGTATTGGAACCGACGATAATCCAGCGAACTAATTACTATCACGTGAACTAATTAACGTCAGTTCTTAAGGAACCGCCGTTAATTAGTTATACGAACTACCTGCACCTGGACAGAAAGACCCTATGAAACTTGATTGTTCCCTGTGATTAGGTTTGCAAAAAATTTTCTGACCAAAGAAAAAATCTATAGAACTTTACAAATTGATAGAGCACTTCTTGTGTTAAATTAATTAACGGCGATTTTAAGACAACTGATATAAAATGTAGGATTCTACGATCGTTTGAAGAGAACCGACGTAAAATGTTGGATTCTACGGCGATTCTCTGGAAAACCGCCGTAAAAACATATTTAACAGTGGTTTTGCTGGAACCGCCATGGATGAGGATCCGTAGAATTACTGTTCTGCAGTAGTGCTAGGATCTCCTTTTATGGTGAATTCCTCGACATGTGGTATTGGTGCGTCAGATACTGGTTCATGTGAAGAGGTACTTTCTATTGAATTGAGACTTGTTTGTGGGGATACCGAAACACTTATCGGAAATTAGGCCGAAGACTCTCCTGAGTTCATTCTTAGATCAACAATACCCAATCCAGTTAAGGATTCAACATGGTCATGTAGATCTTCAATATTGATTTTTTCTATTACTTCTTCGGGTGTAGTGGAGTTCATTTGATGATAGCCACCATTCTTTCTCCCTCCGTTGGTTGTCTTATAACCTCGGTTGGTTTCCCTTTTTGATGTAAAAGGGGTTCAGTTTCGAAAGTTATACGCCATCTTCCTCCGGATACTGGGCTTAACTTCAAGGGCCTCAACTCATTTTTGAACATCAACTAGGATTTCTTTTGTTTTCTTTTGATATTCGAGTATCTCTTTCATCCGCATCTGTATACGTTGTTGATGGTGGTCGATGTCTTGTACCATTCTTTGAATTTCTCTAAAATCTTTAAGATTCTTAGAGGAATGTACTATCACTTCGCTACGATTGAATACATTGGTGGGATCCATGAGCTGCATCCATATGATTCATCAGATCCGTTTTTAGCATTTGATTTATCTAAATGTAACTCAACTGATACGCCATTTGTTTCTTGCATTGTCTCAATGTTTCCCTATTGACTCCTGCAATAACTTGTTCGACATATCGATTATCCTAATATATTATTTTCTCTTGATATTCTAACTCGTATATTTCTAAAATTTGGAAATATCGCCTAAAATGAATACATCTCGAATACTCGTTCGAATCTTCTTTTGAAGATAGATCTTCTCACCAAAGGTTTATTACATAATAACAAAAACTAAAAGTTCTTATACCTCAGCTCTGGTACCATTTTAAAGGCATCATCTCATAACAATTTTCTAGTATTTTGATCTAAGTATTAATTTGAAAGGCACGGAGTATTCAGTATATAACAATTAAGTATCATATATATTGAGAGTAATTACTCAAATTCTTAACATAAAGTTTTGAAATTTTATTCGCAAAAGGATAAAACTCATTTAATAAGAAAAAAATTGAGTTTTTATAAAATAAGAAAATGAACATAAAAATAAGTTTACATTAAAGAGTGAATAATAAATTTATTTAGATAAGAAGTGGACCATAATTAGAAGTGAAATTGAAGATTTATCAACAAAATTCCCGATCTTTTGTAAATATCGAATAATTTCACCACTCTGATAAGAAGATAAGTGAATACTTTTGAAGTACTCGCCCCAATAATAATACTATAATAATGAAAATGACCCCCTAACATAAGGTTTTAAGTAGACATTGTGAGCTGAATCTGTACTAACATATAAATGAGTAATTAATGTCGCTAACTAACTTGATTACAACATATGCATTTATTTTCTTAGTACTTGTCAGATTTCAACATGTAAATAAGGGAGAAATACGTTACATCCCTTTAATTATTTAAAATTTTACACTTTAATATAAAAAAAATTTGTATATTTTATCATATAAACTAAGTGATTTTTACACTTCACCCCATATGAACAATTTTACCCTTGAAATTGCAGTGAAAATTACACTTAACCCCTCATACTATATGTGTTTGTGCACTTTACCATATAGCGTTATAATTTTTACATTTCACCAATATATTTCTTGTTTTATTTATTTATATTTACATTTTATGTATTCATTACCTACTAATATCAAATAATTAATATATAAAGATTATAATATTTATTTTTTAACTAATAAACTTATTTATATTTTGTATTCATATTATAATATTTAATTTTATTTTAATATTATAATTAGAAAAAATAGAGTAAATTTATCATTTTGATAGTGTATTGAGTGTGTCGATTAAGAATTAAATAATAAGTTTGGTTCTATATTCTCTAATCACATTTTAATATTTTCAATAAAATAATATTTTGAAAAAAAAAATTAAACTAAAGTAACTATGTTAGTAGTGTTTTCAACTCGTACCAAATTAATAAGTTTGGTTATTTTCCTATTTATGAGTTCAAAACACTACTAATATAGTTAGTTTATTTTTTGAATTATAATATTAAAAGAAAAATAAATACTATAATATGAATACATATAGTAAATAATTTTATTAATTAAAAAATATATATTAAAATACTTATTTATTGATTATTTTATTTTATTAGGTAATGGATACATAAAATGTAGATATAAATAAATAAAATAAGAAATATTTTGGTTAAATCAAAAAAATATTACGTTATATGGTAGAGTGCAAAAATACAGATAGTATGGGGGGTTAAATGTAATTTTCATCAAAAATTTTAGGAGTAAAATTGTCACATATAGGGTAAAATGTAAAAATCGCATAATTCATATGATAAAATTTAATAAAAATATAATTAATATATTACAATGTAAATATCCGAATAGTTTCGAGAATTTAGTATATTTTTTCCTATAAATAAATGAGTATGGTCCTCAACTTATTAAATTACTGCTGGCTGCATTATTAAGTATCTTTATGAAGTAGGTATGGCTTTTTAAGAGTAATTATGATCCACCAAAACTTCACTCTTATTTGGTACATTCTCTTAGAACCTAAGAATAGTATGTCTTTAAGTTTTTTAAGGAATAAACGCATTTCGTTGAAGATATATTACAAAAACTACATTCATTTATGATAAGAAATAGTTTACGAATCTCAATTCTCTACTAATCATTTTTTAAGACAACTAGCACTATAATAGTCTATTTTATCGGTACGATATTTTTCAATTTGGCTTTGCGCTTTCTTGGTTTTGCTTTTAAGAATCCCTTGAGAACTAACTCCTTAAATGAGATTATAGAAATTATAATATTATATTATATATGATATTAATTTAAATAATATAAAATATTATTTTTATTTTATATTGTGTAAAAGGAAAAGCAGTAAGGAGAAGACATAAAAGAGAGACGAAGTAAGACAATAGAAAATTAGGGTTCTCTTATTTATCAAAAACTTTTTTTATATAGGGTATCAATTACATATTTGTATAATACATAAAGATAATAAATACCTAAACTGTCCTTCATCAGTTATTTGTTGACGAAGGCACATTAATTGTGTTTTTCCTTCAACACTCCCCCTTGTGCCAAGTCAAAGGGTGAAACGGTATTTTATTGTTGCCTCGTTAAAATATTGTCAAGTAACAAAACCCAATGGGAATAATAAGACTTGGTCTAAGGAAAAAGAGTACAACACATCTATATTGAGACTCCCCCTAAAGTGTACACCTCTCTCTGATATGTACATCTATCAAGAAAACTTTGAAAGTCTCCACTTCCTCAATTTACTTGATTCATGAGAAAGTGCATAGTTGTTGGTTGTAGAAGAGTTGTGGTGATATTACTCGTATTATCACATTTTCTTCAGTGATAGAGTTCAAGACACTATCATCAGATATATGAATGATCATAACATTTATTATAGATACTCACGAACTACTACATGTGTGATAATGATCTCTTTGCATAGATCGAATGAGTAACCAACATCAACCATACTATTTGGTGTTTCACAGTAGGAAGTAAACTCAACATTTTCTATAGGGATTACAAGACCATCTGCAGTCCCTTTTATATTTATGAATGGGAAAAATAAACTCGCGTCAATGGTTTCTTTTAGGTATCAAATTACATTTTGATTCCATTCCAGTGACATTGCGCTTTCCTGAGTTAAATTAAGATAACAGTTTTGAGAAAGTAATATTTGGTCAAGTGTATCAGTAATGGTATAATAATGCGCATATTGTTTGTAGGTAGAGAATTTCAGCTCCCACCAGTTCTTCGTCATTCCATTGACGAAATTGATATTTCCTTATATTTTCAATTTGACCAATCATAGAAGTGCTAACATATTGCACTTATCCATATTTAATTGCCTGATCATCTTTTGGATATATACAAACTGTAGAATTTAGTATTTCACAAACTCGATTTTAGTTTAAAGACTTAACATGACCAAGTTTTCCCATTATGCATTATCTCAAATTAAAATTTCAAATAACTAGCGATATCTCTTATTTCATTAAGAGTGTATATTATGTTCCTTTCATCGACATATACAATCATAATCGCAAATTTGAAACTTATTTTCTTTATAAATACGCAAGGGCATAGATTATCTTTTCCTAATCAAGTAGTCACTTAGACGGTTATACCACATCCATTTGGATTGTTTCAATCCATAAAGTGAGTGTTTTAATTTAATTGCAAATGCACTTCGTGGCTTAGACTCACTTGCCTTGGCAATGAAAGGCCAGCAAGCACTTTCGTATATCTCTCTAAATCATGATCCCCATGGAGATATGATGTAACCACAAGTATAAGCTGCATTCTCAGTTCTTTGGAATTATAACATCTATTATGGGAGAGTAAATATCCCCATAATCAATTTTAGGGCGTTTTGAGAAACTTTGTGTCTCAAGTATATATTTCCATCTCATGACTTTATTTTTCTCATTTCGCTTACTGACAAAACTTTTTTTATGTCCCACAGGCTTTGCACTTGGTGAGGTTAGCACTACCAGACCAAACACCTGCCTTGTTGTCAGTGAATTTAGTTCTACCTGAATTGATTCTTTAGAATTAGGTCAATTTGCTCAATATTGACATTTCAATAGAGCGTTGTTCGATACTATCATCAATATGTGTGGAAGATCTTTCCATCAACTCATATATACTCACATTGTACATTGAGATTTCTTTATTCTTTGGATCATATTAAACATTGGAGCGTCCTCCAGTAATGATTCATGGATATAAGTATAATCAGAGATAATCTCATGAGAGTCATTATTTTCATTGATGATTAATTGAATTTGTGCCATACAAGTCCTCTTTTCCTTGGGCGAGTATTGATCGAACCAAGTGACCTCCCCCTGTTCTTTTTGGGAGTCACGACTTCAACCACACCTCCACTAAGTATGGTTGTAATGTCTTAATATGTGACATTGTGCTTAATTTGTACATATTTGTATGTGATCTTCATGTATTTTTTCATCGTATGTTGTGTGCTTTTAGGGTGTTTAGGTTTATCTTTTTATCGTTTTTCTTCCTTTTGATGTTTTTCGTCTCGTTTGGTGTTTAATGTGTTTTTACTTTATTTTATATGAAATAATCTAATTTTACTTTATTTTAGTGTTATAGCTCGAGACGACGAAGATTGGACGAGCAATGTACTGAGCTGACACTGGGTTACCCAGTGTCCGAGTCCTGCCGACACTAGCTGCCGACGCCTGCAACCTGCGCCCGCGTCGATCGACGCACCGTCGACGCTTGGTCGACGCACACTTGCAGTTGTGTTGATCTTAGCTCCGTCGATCGACGCATTCCCTGGTCGACGCGAGCAGCCTGCGTCCGCATCGATCAACGCACCGTCGATGCACCGTCGACGCTCCAGTAGTTTGAGCGGTAATTTTCGGAAAATCTATAAAAGGCCGATGATTTTCTTCATTTTGGAGTGCTGGGACGAGGGGGAAAGGTCAGAATAATGTAGATAACCCTCGGTTCATGCCCCGTTCAATTCATGCAAGATTAGCGTTTACTAATTTGTAGTTTCGTCGTTTCTATGCCGTCCGACATTGAAGACCGCTTCTCGACGCTGAAGTTCGTTGGATGGCTGGTGCTTTTCTAGATTATATGTTTTTCTGCACCTTTTTATTTTCTCTATGTATTTGGCTTTGACTATCGTCGGATGTTGAAGTTGAACTTCAGTTTCGTTAATTTAGTTTCCCTTGTTCTTCTTGTTTTCAGTTTGCTTAGTAGTTGTTTAGATGCTTGGTAATTCTCATGCTTTTAATTGCTGAAATTATGCTTTTGAATATGATGATGCTTGTTGGCTAAGTTTATCGGTATAGTGTGCTTAGGGTCATTTAGAACCATCGGGATTGACAACCCCTATCGTGGAGACGATTCTGGCGCATAAGAACCCTCGTTTTCATAATCATTTTTAAAGGCTATTTATTTTATTGCTCGTAGATGTTAAAAAACCCCAAACCTAATTTGATCGAGTGTTTAGTTTAGTTTTTATTTTCATTTCTATATACGTAAAATTGAACACCGAAATGGTTTTCGATTAGTCTTCCTTGTGATTCGACTCGAGTCAGCTTATCGCCTACAATAGCTCCGTTCTCTTGCGGACGAGCTTTTCTAAAAAGTTCGATTCAAAATTTGGCGCCGTTGCCGTGGAGGGCTAAAGGTTGTCGATTTTTGGTGTTTGCTTTTATTTACTTTTGTTTGTATTAGTATTTGTTTGTTTGTGTTTGTGTTCGTGTTATATTGTGATTTTTATTTTTATTTCTTTTTGTTCTTTCTGGTACGCTTAATCTCATTTGTTGAGTATTGTGCTTGTAGCAAAATCTTTGACAATCGAGATTATAGTTTGAAGATGGCGGATTATCGAGTGAGATCGCCATATGATGACTTATGCACTCCACCTTTCAAGGAAGAGATGTTTTACCCAATGTCCGACTGGCGTGGGTTTTGACCGGCAATTCCATTGAGTCTTGCAATGCGGGAGTACGATCTATATGAGTTTTACCTCGAGCAACTCCCGATTTTTCATGGATTTCCGAGCGAAGACCCGCTCCATTTCATCGAGAGTTATGGTGCCAATATTGGAGGAGAGTGAGACTATTGAGTCGTATTTTGAACCATCCAAAGATTTATTGAAATTTAATTTTGAGGTGGTAGACGAGATAGTCAAGAAGGTGCCCGATCACCCCATGCTACAATTGTCGTTTGATATATTTGTGGTGATCGATTACTCACGGTTCAGACCTCCGAAGCTAGTTGGAGTTGCATCGCGAGACGTGATTTTTATGCCCGCCTTGGTGATTATCATCGCCAATTCTTGCTCTTGGAGAATACCAAGGCGTGGCATGATCGTCATTTGTTTTTAGACCCGGGATGACATCGAATGGACGCCGTCAAGCTAAATACGTTAATCAAGCGCTTCTTGGGAGGCAACCCAATCCTTTTAACTTTATTTGTTTTTTTTTGTGTGTTTTTGTTTCTTTTCGTTTCAGGTTCCCCTCGACTTTGAAGCCCGTTAGATGATCTTGGATGCTCAACTCATCATCACAAGCGCGATTTCAGGGACGTATCTCTCCTTCTCTTATCTTTTACCATACTTAGCTTAATTTTTCATTTTATACAATGTGGACATTGTATGGTTTAAGTGTGTGTGTGGGGGGGTGGGGGGGGGGGGGGGGGGTGGTTGTCCTTGGTTTGGTTAGTAATTTTTGTATGCTTGCTTGTGGTTGATTTGAGTTATGTGTATTGATATTTATTGGAACCTTGACGAAGTGACGTGGTTAGATGCTTTGGTTAGGATATTTAGATTTCCATTCGAACAATAGTATAATTGTGCGGAATGAAGTGTAAATAGTCTATGAAGTGTCTTGTCTTCTGTTCTATTCTTGTTTCATTCCAAAGAGTCGAATACTCTCTACTAGCCCCGTTTTCAATTAACCTCTATAGGATTTTATGTAATTCTTCTTTTATTTTGGAGACGTTAAAACTCCACATGCGTTATTGAAGAATGTTATCAGTTGCACTTAGCAACGTAATATTGGAGTCAATGAACTCTCGCTTTTGATGTATGTATATTATGATCGTTTTGTATCTCATCTTGTTTTGTACCTCATCTTTATGGGTACCTGTTTAAAAAAAAAGAGAGAAAAATAAAAAGAAAAAGGAAAAGAAAAAGAAAAAGAAAGAATAAGTACAAGAAGAGAAAACCTTGTACAAGTTGAGTTCTTATTTTTATTTTTTATTTCTTAGATTATATTATAACTGGGCAAGTCGGATGACGACTTGGCGGTTTGAGCAGGGATAGACTTTGGCCGAGGCATGGATGGGTGACGTACATGGAGGTCAACTCGTTACTTTTAGGTGTTCGGAAGCTAGTCTAAATCTCTTATCTCAACGTTATCGTGTCGTCCTTTTAGTTGAGTTTTTAGTCGATCTAGTGTATTAACTTCTTGAATCATATGGATGCATTAGTAATTAAGTATCGGGTAATTAGCTTTTCCTTGTCTACGTTTAGATTAGATTTTGCTTGAGGACAAGCAAAAAGTTAAGTGTGAGGGAGTTGATTTGTACATATTTGTATGTGATTTTTATGTGTTTTTGCATCGTATGTTGTGTGCTTTTAGGGTGTTTAGGTTTATCTTTTTATCGTTTTTCTTCCTTTTGATGTTTTTCGTCTCGTTTGGTGTTTAATGTGTTTTTACTTTATTTTATATGAAATAATCTAATTTTTCTTTATTTTAGTGTTATAGCTCGAGACGACGAAAATTGGACGAGCAATGTACTGAGCTGACACTGGGTACAAGTCTGACACTGGGTTACCCAGTGTCTGAGTCCTGCCGACACTAGCTGCCGACGCCTGCAACCTGCACCCACGTCGATCGACGCACCTTCGACGCTTGGTCGACGCACATTTGCAGTTGCGTCGATCCTAGCTCCGTCTATCGACGCATTGCCTGGTATGTGAATGTGTGGTAAATAAACTCAAGTACATTCAATGTTTTAGAATGAAATACAAAATTTACCAATAAGCCAAAAATAATTAAATCAGGCCACATCACATAAATCTAACTCAAAATAAGTTTTAAGACCAAATACAATAGTCTAATGTGAATGATTGATTATACTTTCATCAACCAAAATAGAGGATATCTATTGACTAAGAAAGGTTATTGGGGAAACCTCCATGACTTCTACCATGACCAATAAATATCACGAACTCTTACATATCTTACCTTGTGGTTCATTCTTCCCACATAGGTAGGGATCAGCATGTCTCTTCCCCTTTACTCTGAGGTTATTTCCACTATTCATATCGATCCTAGTTAGCCTCAAAAAATTTCTTTATCCGAAGGTCTAACATTGGTATTATGAAAAATAATGTCATGTCTCACAATGACTTATTATTATAATTAATATTACATAAGTGCATCTATATGTTTGCTCAGGTGGAAAAAATAGAGTGAGATCGTATCTCTCAATTTATTATTGTTATTTAAAGTCACTTTCTTTTTCACATATGGTAAGACATGTTTTTAGTCGCAACATATCAAAGTCATTGACCCTTTTTAGCAAGCAAACCAATTTTTTTTCACTAAATTCTGAGGTTTTGAAGTAGTGTTTAATAAAATTCTCAAAATACTCATTTAGAGTACATGCAGAATTTATTGAGATTTTGAAACTACATATACTTCCTGATCGAAGAATTCTTAGCACTCTAAGAAATCTTCTCCGCAATAGTACGTAGTCAATTGTAGAGCGGTAAGTTTTCTCGAGTCGTGTCTCTCGAGGATAGATATAATCGGCGGTCGGTATTTTTATTCACTCTCTTGTTAATCTAAATTAAACTAATCTACTCCTAAGAAAGCATTAACTCATTGGTTTGGTTTGAGTTTTGTGTTAAAGATTTAATTTAAAATGAGATGTTAATTAAAAATAATTGGGTTTAGGGTGTTCGGTTCGTCTTCATGATCAATCGGTATTTTTTCCGAGCACTTAATCCACAATTCAGGGTTGTCAATCCCAAACTGTCGACCAAGTGTTTGGGGTCGTCAATCCAAATTCTCGACAAGCTCCGACTAATGGCTCTAAATGAACTTAAACCCTAAACCCGTAATTTCTAAACTAGTTGCATCAAATACGAATTAAAGCTTGTTTGAAAGTAATTAATTGATAAAATTAACTAAAACTAATTAACAACATTGCATAAATTAAAACTTACTAAACTAAGAAGGCTTGCAAATTGAAAGAGGAAAAAGGAGGGAAATTAAAATCATTTGAAATTGAAATTGATTAAAAGCATTAAATTGAAAAGAAAGTCAAATCACCAAAGAGGAAAGCTTCATACATCTTTCAAGAACCCAAGAATTTGTTTAGACTAAAGAGGTAAAAATCTTAAAACCAACATCCATGGAGTTTTGAAAGAAAACAAAGGCAAGAGGAATAGAATTGTAAGAACAACAAGACAAACTAAATCTAACAACATATCATAAACAAATTCACTAACAAACACAACACAAAAACATGAACAATAAATCAATAACTAAGCACAAATGTAAAGGGAAAAAAATACCAATTTCATTGAACACCAAAAGTTTCAAATCCAAATTACAACCATCAAAAGCAACCAAATCTTCAATACAACAAAGAGCAACAAGTGAAGGAGATTGTCACCCTCTCCCACACTTGCTAACAACACCTAAACCTAAATACACTAACTACTAAACTAGCTAAACTACATAAACTAAGGATTTAAACTAGGGTTTATTATGCAAGAGTAAAGGAAATGCTTGGAGGAAATGGAGCAAGCCCCAAGTTCAACCAAGGAAGGTTTGGTTGGATAAGGTTGAGCAGCGGGGTCTATATACACAAAAACGTAGGGGCAAAACTGTCAAAATAGGTAAAAAACCACAAAAATCCTGCGTTTCAGTCGATTTTCTGAGAACCAGTCTATCGACTGCCGGTCGATCAACTGAGTTACAGTCGATCGACTACTTCCTCAAAATTGGCCAACCTACTACCGACCAGTCGATCTTGGCTGTGTCAATCGATCGACTAGAACGGCTGCATCCGGCTCTAAATGCCTGCCGGTTGTCGCTC
The DNA here is from genome assembly GCA_014905375.1 of Phtheirospermum japonicum. Lineage (NCBI taxonomy): Eukaryota > Viridiplantae > Streptophyta > Magnoliopsida > Lamiales > Orobanchaceae > Phtheirospermum > Phtheirospermum japonicum. Next base: position 251,630 of record BMAC01000147.1, on the reverse strand, counting down.
CTCATTCGCATTGTGTTCCCTTGCTTGTCCATTCCAATCCGAGTCGGGTGGGATTCCTTGAGCTTGCGAAAGACCACTTTGGTCATCCTACGGCCATAAATACAAAAACGAGTAAAAATATACGAAAAACTATTAAGAACCGCACAAAAGCTACAAAAACCTAAAACTAACAAAATAGGCCAAAACGTCTCCTATTACCCATAATTGCAAGCAAAACACATGAAAATACGACACAAAAAGGTAACAAAAAAGCGTACAAGTCAACCACCCCACACTTAGAATGATTGCTTGTCCTCAAGCAAAACTAATCAAGAGTTACAAAACTACCCCCGGATGATCCTAAAATAATGCACAAACCTAATTCTAGACGTCGTATACTACAATTCTTGTTAGCTTGGCTAAAAGGACGACAATAATGCGTTGACTAAGAAAGTTTAGATCGACTTCCGAAACCTAAAAGTACTAGGTAACCCTCCAAATCGGTCCCCTCGTCCTTGCCCCGGCTAAGGTCTATCCACGCTTGAACTGTTAATCGGCTCCCTACTAGCCTCGATTATCTACGACTCTCTTTACACACAAAATCTAAAATGGAAAGTAAAAAGTGTAAGAATTGCACATTTATTGTGTAAGCACTTCAAGGATTTATAATGTATCCTTATTTATTCATCATTTTTTTCTTTTCTTTTCCTTTTTCTCGTTTTTTTTGGTACCTAAGGATATATAAGGTACTTGAAGTCAACGGCTCAGATCACTTGTTGCTACTAGCAACTTACATTATTTCCAATCGAGCACATGAAACAATTGACGACTCCAAAATACAAAGTAAAATCCTATAGAGAGTATTCGATAACAAGGCTAGTTGAGGCACTGGTTCAAAATTGAGCACAAGGATAGCACGAAGCTAAAGCCGAACAAAGTTCCTAACAAGTCAAATTCCCTAAGTACACTAAATCCGATCGACAATCTAGACTTCTCAACCAAATAATCAAAACCGCGTCACTTCGCCAAGGTTCCAAGCAAATATAGCACACACGCTACTCAAATCATCACAAGCAAGCATGCAAGAACTTAAAATCCTAAGACAAACTTTAACCACCACCCCACACTTAAAATCTAGCAATGTCCTCATTGCATATTAAGCTAAGAAAATCGGTAAAAAAGTGTAGGGAAAAGAGAACGCCCCTATTTCCGAGCTTGTGTTGACGTGGTTGTGCAAAAGTCCTCTCCAGGAGTCGAGGCAAGCGATCTACAAGGAATGAACAAACGGGGGGTTGCAAAAGTTATATACAAAATGAAAATATTTTTGGTTTTTTGAAATTTCAATTTTTTTTTTGATTTTTTTAAACTATCTTTTTTGTTTTTTTAAATCGGGTTGCCTCCCAATAAGCGCTACTTTAACGTCTATAGCTTGACGATTTATACAATTGACGCTATCCGGGATCCAAGAAGAGGTGGTGATCGTGCCACTCCTTGGTGTTCTCGAGTAGACACGCCAGGTGATAAAAATCACCAAGGCGGGCACGTCGGGCAACCCGGAAGGTCGAACTATCAAGAGAGAGGGCTTGCTTCGGTGGTCGGAAGAGGGAGTAGTCGACGTACTCCTTCGTCTCCCCGACCGTAATCTCCTCTCTCTCCCCCACTACCTCTTCCACCACCTCTTGATAAAGTATACAAATGGCATCGGGTGGTGGCAAAAGAGGCTCAAGTATCTTCACATCCTCCAAAACCGGCACAACTTCCTCATCCTGGCCAAAATCATGTAGGCTCGACATTCCAAGTGCCGTTGGAGACCCCAAAAGTGACTCCCCCTCAATTTCCACTACAACGTCTTCAAGAAGCACGAGAGGGGTAACGTCGGCTTCCGACCCATTCTCCTCACCCTGTAACTCCACCTCCTCGCACACCACTTTCAAAAGATCGTCAAAGCTCGAATTGCCGTGAATGACCATGGGATCCACGACATCAAAGATGGGCATGTCGTCAAGACATGGTCTTTTAAGCTCATCCACATCGTTGAAAATTTTCTCTACTTGAGTCTCCATGCGAGCAAGGCATTCATCCAATTGTCTAATCACCTCCACAAGCTCGGATGAGAGAGGCTCAAAGTCCGGGAGTTGGGTCATAGACGAATCTTGAAAAAGTGAGGTGTGAGGGTCATCGTTCGGAGTATACGAACTCGAGGTGGGTATGTCATAAAAGTCGTAGCTCCAAGAATATGAATCATGAATTTGGGGAGCATACGAGTCAAAGCTCGGGTAAGAAGAAGGCGGGACGAGTTGAGCATATGGATCGTCAAAATCCGGATCATAAAGACCATGAGTCGGTGCATACGGATCCATACTCGGGTTATGGGGATCTGTAATCGGTAGAGAATATGAAGGGCTTGGGCCGGGATAATCAAAAGTTTGGGCTCATTCTTGACCGATCGAAGCATACGGGTCATCATATGTCGAGGGGAACCGATCGCTTGGGGGAGTGGTGTACGGCTTTGGATACTCGGGAGTTTGGATGTAAGGGTTTGGATAATTGGGAGTTTGGATATTAGGGTCCTCGTATGACAAACTAGCTCGGTATTTTGCCATCCTCGGCCGGATCAATCTAGCGACGGAGGCATCCTTTGATCGTCGTGAGTGTAGGCGGGCGGCATCGGGCTCCCCGAATGAGTACCTTGCAAACACAACACTCAATAAAGGATTACGAGCATCGAAAGTAAAACAAAAATTTAAACTAACTATTAACTAAGACAACAAGAGAAGTAATTAAAAACACCATTTACCTTAATCTATCCCCGGCAGCGGTGCCAAAATTTGATCGAAGAATTCTTAGCACTCTAAGAAATCTTCTCCGCAATAGTACTTAGTCTATTGTAGAGCGGTAAGTTTTCTCGATTCGCGTCTCTCGAGGATAGATATAATCGGCGGTCGGTGTTTTTAGTCACTCTCTTGTTAATCTAAATTAAACTAATCTACTCCTAAAAAGGCATTAATTCATTGGTTTGTTTTGAGTTTTGTGCTAAAGCTTTAATTTAAAAGGAGACTTTAATTAAAATGATTGGGTTTAGGGTGTTCGGTTCGTCTCCACGATCAATCGGTTTTTTTGCCGAGCACTTAATCCACAATTCGGGGTTGTCAATCCCAAATTGTCGACCAAGTGTTGGGGTCGTCAATCCAAATTCTCGACAAGCTCCGACTAATGGCTTTAAACAAACTTAAACCCTAAACCCGTAATTTCAAAACTAGTTGCATCAAATACGAATTAAAGCTTGTTTGAAAGTAATTAATTGATAAAATTAACTAAAACTAATTAACAACATTGCATAAATTAAAACTTACTAAACTAAGAAAGCTTACAAATTGAAAGAGGAAAAAGGAAGGAAATTAAAATCATTTGAAATTGAAATTGATTAAAAGCATTAAATTGAAAAGAAAGTCAAACCATCAAAGAGGAAAGCTTCATACATCTTTCAAGAACCCAAGAGTTTGTTTAGACTAAAGAGGTAAAAATCTTCAAACCAACATCCATGGAGTTTTGAAAGAAAATAAAGGCAAGAGGAATATAATTGCAAGAACAACAAGACAAACTAAATCTAACAACATACCATAAGCAAATTCACTAACAAACACAACACAACAACATGAACAATAAATCAATAACTAAGCATAAAGGTAAAGGGAAAGAGAACTACCAATTTCATTGAACACCAAAAGCTTCAAATCCAAATTACAACCTTCAAAAGCAACCAAATCTTCAATATAACAAAGAGCCACAAGTGAAGGAGATTGTCATCCTCTCCCACACTTGCAAAGAACACCTAAACCTAACTACACTAACTACTAAACTAGCTAAACTACATTAACTAAGGATTTAAACTAGGGTTTATTATGCAAGAGTAAAGGAAATGCTTGGAGGAAATGGAGCAAGACCCAAGTTCCACCAAGGAAGATTTTGTTGGATAAGGTTGAGCATCTGGGTCTATATACACAAAAATGCAGGGGCAAAATCATCAAAATAGGTCAAAAATCTTGCGTCTCAGTCGATTGACTGAGATTTAGTCTATCGACTGTTGGTCGATCGACTGAGTTATAGTCGATTGACAGCTTCCTCAAAATTGGCCAACCTACTGCCGAGCAGTCGATATTGGTTGTGTCAGTCGATCGAATGGATTATCAGTCGATCGACTGGAACGGCTGCATCCGGCTGGATTTCTCATTTCCGCTCTAAACGTCCGCCGATTATCGCTCCTCGTTTGCATTGTGTTCCCTTGCTTGTCCATTCCAATCCGAGTCGAGTGGGATGCCTTGAGCTTGCGCGAGACCGCTTTGGTCATCCTACGGCCATAAATACAAACACAAGTAAAAATATACGAAAAACTAATAAAAACCGCACAAAAGCTACAAAAACCTAAAACTAACAAAATAGGCCAAAACGACTCCCAATACCAATAGTTGCAAGCAAAACACATGCAAATACGACACAAAAAGGTAACAAAAAAGCGTACAAAAAAGTGCAAATCACTTCCAATATAGAATTTGGGGTCAATATGAATTCTCAAGTTCATAAGAGAATTGACATTGACTAAGTTTGACAATTCTTTGTCAATTAGGGATTGATGGTGATATTATTGTGGAATTATAGTTATTCTAGTTTCCATATCAAACGAATAATGGTAGTACTCAATTTCTCTTGAGTATATTAAATTGTATTTAGATTGAGTTAGTTTAATCAATTTCTTTAGATAATGAATTTGAAGTATGTCATAATCTTTCTTTGATATCATGTGAATATACTTTATCACAAGACTTATTTACACAACTCTTTATCGTTCATGAACTTTCATTATCATGAAAATATTCAAAAATACAATCAATGATACATATTTTTAAAGTAGCTTATAAAACCAACTTGAAGAAAATCACCAACATACATGAATCTATCAATTCATCGAAATTCATGATCAACATACATGAAATCTATCAATTCATTGAGATTCGCGATTAACTAAATATATTAGTGAAATCATGATCAATCTCTCATCTAATTGTGTAAATAACTTTATTTACAATTTCTTAGAAATCACCTAAAAGCATAAGTAATAATATATTATGTACTCTACGAATATCATTAATGTATTACAAAATTTCATATTTGTCAATATTGTACATAACATCACATGCATATAATCACAGGTAATATATATACATATACATGCACAATAATACATACCATTCCATATATACATATTGCCAAATATTTATTAGTTGCATTTAATAAATAATAGGGTAATTCAAGTTACCAAGGAAAGTCGCGATTCTTTCCTAATTTTGTTTTTGCAATAGGTTTGTCCGCTTTCTGATGACATATAATTTCAAACCCAATCTCCACCGTTCATATTTAACTAATATTTTATTTAAATATCATATCCGAAATTCAGCTTCATCCAACGGTTAGACTTTGCGTAATTGAAATTTTAAAATAAGTTGGGAAGACAGTTTCGAGAAACAGGATCAGCTCTATTCAAAATTCATTATTGGATTCTTCGGACCTCATATGCAAATCTCCATCGTGCATATGCTACTACTATAAGTTTGGAATACTATATTCAAATTTTGTCTTGATCCAACGGTTTGATTTTGAGAAATCTTACATAGAAAATTGCGAAAATAAAATTTGCTTTGTTCAAGATTTTATACATATTTTCTCGTATCTCCGAATCCAGTCTCCACCGTTCAGAATGTAATTCAAAAGGTATGTAAGGTTTTTTGAAAACTTGAGCTCGATCCAATGGTTGAAACTCGAGAAACCGATTTTTCAAACATACAATGCAATTAGATTTTCGACGTACGAAAATTGTATAATTGTTGCTTTGGTTATGGAGGCTTATTATCAATCACTCTTAATAGGTTAGAGTTTCGTGCTGATAACGTATAAAAGGAAAAGCAATAAGGAGAAAACATAAAAGAGAGACAAAGGAAGACAGTAGAAAATTAGGGTTCTGTTATTCATCAAAGACTCCCTTTATATAGGGTATCAATTACATGTTTTCATAATACATAAAGATAATAAATACCTAAACTGTCCCTCATCAGTTACTTGTTGACGAAGGCACACTAATTGTGTTTTCCTTCATATTGCTATTTATATGTTCCCTTAATTTTTACTATTATCTTAATTAGCATGTAAATGATTCAAAATTACATCACATCTTATGTAATATAGTAGGTTTCTAGGTTATATATATAGGCAATTTATTGGGTGCACCCTGTAAAAATTTATTATCATCCAGTTATACTTGATGATATATGACAGTTATACGTGATGATATATGATAGTTATACGTGATGATATGTGACAAAATTTAGAGTTTAGGGTTTACTTTTCCATTTAGGGTTAATTTTATATTTTAGGGCATACTTTCCATTTTTAAGGTTTAGTTTTTTGTTTTTTTATTTAATTTTCCATTTTAGGGTCCCGACAAAAATCTACCATTCTACCAGTTGTATGTGATGATATGTGTTAGTTATATGTGATGATATGGGCCAGTTATATGTGATAATATATGTCAATTATATGCGATAATAAATTAAATCACTTGGTGCACCTGGTCCATAGTATACCCTCTCTCTCTCTCATATATATATATATATATATATATATATATATATATATATATATATATATATAGGGTTGGGTTCAAATGGAACCATGTCAATATATGAGAACCTAGGGACTCATCTTGACCATTAGATTGGATAATCTTGATGGTTGAGATTATGACATGTCAGCATCGTACTAATTTAAAAAAAAACCATTAAATAATTAAAAAGGGTATTTTGGACATATAACGACGTTTATGAAGAGCACTAAATTGCTTTTTAGAAAGCACAACGAATATATAACTGCAAATTCAAAAATTTATAATTAAAACTCAAATCTTCAACGAACCATAACTTTTTTAATTTTTATTCATTTTAATGAAATATATATCAAATTAATCACATTCTCAAGATCTACGATTTAAGATACATATTGCATATTTAAAAATGTAAAAACAAATAAATATAATTAAATTTAAAAATCTGAATATTAAAAGCATTGTATATGACTATTTATAGCACTACACAAGTCTTCGCAGTGTTTTTTTTTTTTTTTTTTTATGTTGGCGGTGCTAGTTTTTTGGAGTGCTTTCTTAATATTGTTGTGGCGCTTTTCTTACTATACTACCACTGCTTTTTTTTTGGAGTGCTTTAGTAATATTGTTGTGGCGCTTTTCTTAATATATGATGGTGAGTGCTTTCGTCGTCACCATCCGAACAGCACCTCCCGCGACCCCCACGCAACCCTCCGTCACCCTCCGTCCAAATCCAAATCTCCGACAACCAAAACCCAAACAACCAATCAACAGCCCATCACCGTCGCCACCCGATGCCCCTAGCAATTTCTCCCAAAAGCACCGGGGTATTCCTTCAAAAAGCATTGAGGCCCAATTCAAAAAAGACTGGTTTTTCAAATACCAAGATAGACTCTGCAAATGAGACAAACCAAAAGCAAGATACTAGTCTAGTGGAAACTGAATCAGATAATAATAATAATGAAAGTCAATATTCATGGCCCGAAAACCAGTTTTGGAAGAATTTAGCCGATTCGGTCAACCAAAACGTCGTTCAGAAGCTCGGCCTTTCTGCCCCTGAGAAAATAAAGTGGGATAGGTTTGACTTATTAAAGAATATAGGCTTGCAGTCTCGTGAGATTGCGGAGGCAAGTTACATCGAGTCCGGGCTCGCAACTCCAAATAATCTGGATTGTGATGAAAAGGACGAATTAGCGCCGACTAAGAAAGAGCAAACATCATTACCGGACATTAAGAAAGTAACGCAAGATATATTACGGAAAATGGATTCCCAATCCAACAGACAACTCCAATTCCCAACCCGCAGTTGCCGGCGCACCAAAACGTCGTCGTTCGCCGCCGACGAAGCCAATCCGAAGCAGAAGGAAAATGACACCGTAACGCTCGCCGGCATCGACCAGTTCCTCTTCGAGAATTTTAGATTGAGAGGATGCGGCAGACGACGGCGAAGAAGTAAAGTCGATGCGCGACAACGCCAAAACGGCGGCGTTTCTGATCGATACGTCGGGTCTTCTCGGGAATCCGGTGACGACGACGCCAAAGCGGGCCTCCGCCGCTGCGCGACGTTCGAGTGATGGAGAGGTTGCCGATCTTCTTCCGCCCGGTTCACCGCCGACGACCGAAAGGGAGGGGCAACCGCCGCCGATTCTGACTGGAGAAGGAAGGAGATTGCAGAGAGGGTTATGGACGAAGGGGGGATTGCTGCCAAATTCTATGTTGGAAAGATAAAGATGAGAAACGGTGGAGAAAATAAGGGGCTAGACGAATTAGGTTAATCAGATTTGGTATTTAATTTGATTAAAGCATTTGTTAAAATACATAAACACCCTTCTCCTTCCATATATATAAATTAATGAATTAAAATAAAAGAAAAAATCTGGTCTACACATTTTATTAGTTCTACGGGTTTGGATTGGTCCCTAGGTTCGCATATATTGACGTGGGTTTCATTTGAACTCAATCCTATATATATATATATATTATATATATATATATAATTATATATATATATATATTATATACCCTTATAAATCCACGAATATTCTTATGTATAATCAGTGCAAGATTTTGGTTGCTCTCTCTACCAAAACTCCCCTCTCAGACAAAGTCCCACCGAGACCTTTCAACTCATTGGGCCTGTCTCTAACAATCCTATTATTGGTCTGATTGGTTGAACTGATTTAAATAACTGATAGTTGGTAGCTGATAATAAATTAGTATTTGTTAAATTAGTTAATTAAAATATCTAATTGAAGGTTAGTTTACCAATATAAACATGATTGAAGAACATAAAATATTATACATGAAAAATAAGAAAAATATGAAAAATAAAAGAAATAAAATTATAATATAAAATCTTCACAAAATATTTTTTCAAGAAATAAGACGAGTACATGAAAAATAATAAAAAATAATTATAATAAAAATTAAAATTTTACTTATGAATAATAAAAATATTTCTGTAAAATATAAAGTAATATATTAGTTTATAAATAATATATTTTTTACAATATAAAAGGATAAGAAATGATTTTTCCTAATAAGGTAAGAGCTTATTAGAAAAAGCTACAAATTGTAACTTTTTTTGAACAGAAACTTATTAGGCAGAATAAGCTATCAGGAGCTTATTTTTTATTCTTACCAAACAGTCTAAAAGTGATTATTGAGATGGAATAAGTTATAAGCACTTTTAAAAAGTTGAACCAAACAGGACTTATATTTAGACAAGAACTCCAACAATCAGATTAAGTTTGAGGCCTCTCTTTAATACCCATGCATGATTCCTCGTGCCTGTATGGACAATCCAATCCATCAATATGGTATTGTTAGCTTTAGGTACTACAAGAAAACTCGAATAAGCCAACGGATATTACCGACGGATAGCATCGTCGGGAAAAGCTCGGCATTCTCGATGACTTTTCCGACAAAAATAATTGCCGACGGAGTGCCAACGACTTTTTCCCTCGGTAAACGATTCTGTCGGCAAGCTCTCGGGGAATTGACGGCATTAAAGCCCGTCCAAGATGCTGACGGAACATTTCTGTTGGTAAACCCGCGTGTTTTATTATATTTTTTATTTAAATATCACTGACGGATTAGTATTCATCGGTAAGTTTTTTAAGATATTTATAAAAATAATTAAAAATAAAAATAATCAAATTTTCATTGCTGATGGACTATTTCCCTCGGAAAAGCCGTGTTTTAATTGCAGACGGACTATTTCCGTCGGAAAAGTCGAATTTTGATTGTCGACGAAAATTTGTAAGTCGAAAAATTTAAGAAAACTGCAGCGGGCAATAGTCTCTGTTTCATTAGGAAGAAAAGGAACGAAACAAAATCGCGAGCGAGAGAGAGGAAAGGGAGAAGAAGAATCTGTCGCTGCCACCGCCAGACGCCGGAGCACCGTCACCGTCATATATTAAGGTATGTTAGCTTTTTAATTCAAATTGATTTTTTTAAATTTAGGGTTTTGTTTTAATTTGATTTGTAATTCAACTTAGTAATTAGTGTTTGATTCAAATTATGATTTATAGTTTTAAAGTTTATGTTTATTATTTAATTTGTTTTTGAAATTTCTTTAACTGTTTAAAACAAGTTTAAATTAAATAAAAACAAAAATTAATTTTTCTGATTTTTTTTTAATTTTCTGTTTATTTTTTAATTTTTAAAATTTATTTTCTTAAATAAAAAATAAAAACGTCCTATTTCAAATTAATTAAAAATAGAATATTAAACCTATTTTTTATTTAAAATATATTCTTTTAATTTTATTTTTTAAACAATTAGGATTTGATCGTATTTAATTGGATAATTAAGGTCTATTTTCGAATTTAGTCATAGTTTAAGGGTAAATCAGTTAATATTTAGGAAATCAGGGTACAATGGTATCTAACTAGAAATGTAGGTTTCGATTTTAATGAATTTAGGCATAGTTTAGGTTATCGTATTACATTTTCAAATTTATATGTATTGTGTTGCATGCGGAATATTTTTATTTTATATTGTACATGGATGGGAAAGATGTGGTGATCGGCCGAGTTTAAAAAAAATGTATGTTGTACATGCATGGGAAGGCCGTGGTCATTGACCGTATTTAAAAAAAATGTATATTGTACATGCATGGGAAGGCCGTGGTGATCGGCCGGGTTTAAAAAAAATGTATATTGTACATGCATGGAAAGGCCGTGGCCGACAGACTATTTGCGTTCGGTGGATATTGTTGTGTTTAATTGATATTTTTATTTTTAAATTTTGTATGATTAATATAGTAAGAACAATAGGTTATTTCGACTCGTTTAAATCGATTAAGTATCAAATAGAGAGTTTGATACTAAATTTCGAATTATCTCAATTTTTGACATATTTAGAATGTGAGTGTAGTATAATTATATCTTATCCGTATGTGTTAAGTTAGATAATATTTAAAAGCCTTACGAAGAAGGCTGCGAATCCGAAATCTGAGATTGTTCTCGAAGGAGGCATCCGATCCCTCTCGTTGATGAAACCCTATCACTCTCAACCAACCGACCCCAACTGTACGTCGGGTCTGTTATTCGATTTATTTTTCTTTGCTTAATTCCTTTGTTTTTGCGTGATTGATTGATTGAGCGTGCCTATGAAATTGAGAAGTTTGTGCTCAATATTGACCTCATAATTGTAAGTAACTGTGATAAATTATTGTGGTGTCTAGAAAACTTCGAGAATGATCAATCATTCATATAAACATTAAGGATTGACTTAAACATTTTCTTGTTTGCAACTTTCTTTTTTAATTATTAACTCTAATAAGTCCAAAAAGTTGAACCACCAAATAAAGGGGGCACTAACCTCGAAATAGAGATCAGCGACCCGAATTGATGATAAAATACGTCTCAACGACCTCCAAGACCTTCCGCAATCGTCGCAGCGACCTCGCCGATCCTGCAAAATAACGCCTAGAATGAGCCGGATTTCGAGCCCGTTAAGGCCCTCCGACGCTTAAGTTAATAAGCGAAAATCACACTTCTCTCTCTCTCTCTCTTTATGTAAAAATAATGCCGGCAAATAATAATAATGGCGTGATAATAATGATAAAATCAGGGATAGAAGGCCCTTTTATAGAGATAGGAGAAATCCTCCACTATCCAGGGTTACCTTTCATAAACATAATTACATTCATATCATGACTCTTTCTCAATTGGGACTCTTTCCATATGATAAGTTCYCATAAACATGAAACTTCTTAATATATTACSGAAATAAGCCTRGYCGTACAGCCCACCAGGCCCATACACATATCAAACTTTCGATCAGGYTCAAATACTCAGCCCAACCCACCAGAGATCACGACCCTATATGAGAACTCATCCTCATACTACAGGTCGCTACTCCGGACACATCAACTCACTTACTTTTGAGGAACAGCCTTCAGCTCGTTCACTTCCAAAAGGCATTACACAGCTCGCCCATCTTCCAAGAGGCACACCCTCTCCTAGAAATGAGGTTGCTTTCCACAAATATCCACATATATCACATAACATTACGTACAGACATTTTGGTCCGCATCAGCTAGTCCCCCATGTTCTAGCTGGTTGAGGTACGAAATAAGGTAGGACATGTAAAAACAGAATTACAAGAACACAACTTCATAAACTTTCCACAAGATCCCATGGTCGGGAGAAGTGCCCTCCGGTCCAGAGTTACCTTCTCCCGCCACAAACACCATCACCGACCTAATAAAAGCGTCGGAATTTAATCGTCATCGACCTAGTGAAAGCGTCGGAATTAAACCATCATTCTACCTCATAAAATCATATTTCAGAATTACCCAGATCGATCTCATCGAGTAATGATACCAATAATCCATTATAGATTATTAACCACACTTGCGACCTACAAAAGGCCAACGCACCAAGCCCACCTCTTCGATCACACTATCATTATCATACTGAACGACCTCATACGTGCAAGTCCCCAAGTGAAATCTCAAGATCTTACATTGAGCGACCTGAAAATATAACACTCCTTCAACGACCTGCAGCCACAACCAATCTCAATAATTCAAAACCATAATCACAAGCGAACCATAAAGTCAATACACGCTTCTTTTCTCACATCCCATCTTCTTTATGCTTCATTAAATGCAGTCTGCCCCCTTACCAGACACGCATCACTCCCTTATATTCTCGGAGTATAATAAATCTAGTGGGCCTGGGAATTAATGGCCCAAAACATTCCCCAAATAAAACCCTATTATCGCCCGCTCCAATCCTTCCCATCACTTTTCCGCCTTCCAACATAAAACCCCTTCACCTCCTTTATTTATTACTTTACGCCATCTCAAACAAAAAAGGATTCACCATTTTTACTCTACAAAAAAGCTCGGCTACTCACAGTTGTTCAAGAACCTCACATCATTTCACCGTTCAACAACGACCCACAGCTCGTCGAAAATGTGTAAGTCCCCAAACTTTCTCAAATAACAACTTTAATCATACTATTAGATCTGTAATTGCGTTTACTGAGATATTTGTGCTCTGTGTTATTCATTCCCTGAATGTATTTTAATTTTCGATGGCATCAGCATCCCCCACTGATAATTCGCAAAATTCAACCCTTTCCCCCGATTCGAACCCTTCTGAAAACCCTTATATAATCGAAACTAGGCAAAAGCAGCTTCTATTACCTTCTTCCGGCCTCCGCGACAAGCCAGAAGGTGACGTAACCTGGTCGGAACTTCGAGCCCAAACCATAACCCTTTCTGAAACTCAAACCTCGAGAGACAACCTCCATGAAGTTCCATCTTCTTCATCATTAGCCCTCACAACTATCCCGGAGGGTGTCCTCCTACCCACATCTAGCAAACCTCCACCCTGCGATCATTTTAGGGAGAACCCCGTGACCATAGTCTCCTCCCTATCCATCAGCGACCTACCTTTTTCTTCTCCCTCAACCAAAGAAGTTAAATTTAATTATTTGATACTACCCGATCGTTCCAAATTAGAAAAATTTAAGAGAATTCTCAATCTACCAAAAACCGCCAGGATGGTCCTACCCGAAGGGCCACACGCAGACCCCTTGCGACCTGCGCCCAACCATATTACACTTTACGACACATTATTAGTAGCGGGGTTTAGGTTTCCATCTCACCCCTTCTACATCGAAATCTCCAATCTATACAATATCTCACCCTTACAATTAACTCCCAGCTCTATAAAGTATCTGGCAGGGTACCTCCTATTGTGTGAATATTACAATACCAATCCTGACCCGGGCTTCTTCCACTTCTGTTTCCAAATAAAATATCAATAAAACTCTTTCTATCTCTCCGCTCGGTCAGGGTTGGCTCGCTTTCTCATTAATCCTCCCAACAAAGTCCCCGAGTGGAGAAAGAACTTTTTCTTTATCCACAACTCTGAAGAATGGCCTTTCATAACCGAGCTAAAAAATCGCACTCCCAAACAATATAAACCAACCACTTCCAAGGAGTGCCCTCGTCTATATAAAAAATACACTGATCAACTCAAGGAATGGAGCAAACACCCATTTGATATAACAATCCTCACCAACCGATCAGACATGTTCCGCTACGTGGGCATTGACTCCCGCCCAGTGGCACCACACCTCGCCATCACAGCTGATGAATTCGGTAGGTGCTTTTAAGTTTCACAATTACACCTGATTATTTACAACGTAAGTCAAATAATAACAATCTCTCTATGTAATGCAGTGGCCTTCATCAAGAACTGTGCGGCGACCCGCACTGAAGAAGAACAAAAATAGCCCTACCCTCAATCCAAAGCTCCTACCCAGACAAACGAGGCCACACGACAAGTGCTCGGGGTAGCCAGCGAGGAAGAGGGAGAGGCACAATTAATCAAGCGACCTGGCAAAAACAAAGGCAAACGTCCTCTCCACAATACTCCTAAAATCCCAACGTCGCCTCCGCAGGGGCCCGGCACCAATTTCGACTAGCGCGTCTAGCTTGAGCAAAGTGTTAACAAAGCTGGATGACGCTAACAACGTCGAAGCTCTTCTCAGCGAGCACGCCCTCAAGCAGGTATAAACCAAAGATCCTTGCCCCTAAATCATTCCATAACTCATTCCGTAACTCATTTATAAATCCCATACTCACAATGTAATGATTGCAGCTAAAGCCTCTGTTCGCTAAATTCTCGGAGGAGTTCGTAGCTCGATCGTCAGCGAGCGACCTCCAGAAAACCGTCGACGAGCTAACTATCCAAGCTGAGCAACAAACCCAGCAGCTCTCATTGACCCAAGGGGAGTTGTACAGAACACTACAATTGTTGAAGGCCCGCGATGAGGAAGTAGCCATTTCCAAAAGCCAAATCAACAGTCTGAAGGACGAGGCCACGTGTGTGAATAGCAAACTAAGCCAAAAGACAGAAGAGCTTAGCCGAACAGCAGCAGAGCTCACCCTCCATCAACAAAGGCTCCCAGATCTTCTCAAGATGAATTACGAAAAAGGTATATCTGAAGGTCGTCAAACCTTCCTCATTAGTGAGACCGGCAGAAAATTCATCGACGCGTACCGTCAGGAGCTCATCAAGGCATACGAGAAATCTTCTATTTATTTCGGACTGATGGCTGGCGGGGCTACTGAATGGGTTTCCAGTGCAGCTAACATGATCAAGAAGGAGGTCGCTGCGCTGAACGTCTCGTACACCCCCAACATCGAGTCCATCATCAACAAGCTAACTCCGTTTAGCTGTTTCAAGGGCGACTGGACACAATCCATCTATGCAAAGTGGTGGCTGTCCTGTCAAAGTCGAGCAGCCCTGGCCGCGGGGCTCTATGCCGAGCTAAAGACACCCTTAGACGACCTATTGCCCGATCAAGAATCTTCCATCAATCCCATGCCCGAGCTAGCTCATACAAGTCCCCCTGTTGAGGCCTCTGCAATCGAAAAAGCTCTCTAGGACTTTTTATCACCTCTCAATTTATAATTATTGTACAAATAATTTATCCACTATTTTGTTTTTAATTTATGCACTTTCAATATCAATAAGTATGATTTTGTCATAAGACACTACTATATCCTGCTCATCACAAGATCTCGTATTGCAAACATAATCATCTTACTTATTCAAAAAATCATTAACACCATAACCATAAAAAATCAGACAATTCGTCAATCATTATGCAACCACTCAAAATAATTTCCATCTCATTGGATCAGGAGAAATACCATTTCAACTTCTCCTGTACCTCACGCGATCACAATCCACCCAATCAGTCGGAAAGGGTACGCCTCAGCGCGGTTCACCTTTCCTTTTATATCATAGAACACATTTTCAAAGAACAAAATTATTCACGCAACTGAACAGCTCGCCTGGTCGGGAGAAGTGCCCTCCGATCCAGAGTTACCTTCTCCCACCATCACAACGACGTTTTCATAATCACAGACTCCAATCATTAATCTAAACAAGCACTAACTTACCATTACTTTCACTTTTACTGCGACAAAGGTGCCCTCCAACACAAGAGTTACCCTTTCCCCAGTTCGCGAATTTAAATCACATAAGAATTACAGCTCTTGATCGATTATCAGGTCGGGAGAGGTGCCCTCCAGTCCAGAGTTACCCATCTCCCTGCCATGATCACCTCAACCATTTAACTGAGAAAGATGTACTAACTATCTTCTCACAAACATCCACTTTTATCAATAGCTCGCTTGGCCGGAAAAGGTATCAAAACTACCCTTTTCCGCGCCATAATACCCTTACAAAACTTTCAACAAATCGTGAGGTCGAGAGGGGTGCCCTCCAACACAAGAGTTACCCCCTCCCACCTTAAAGACCCAGAAAAGCATATTAGCTCGCAAAAAGAGAAGATAAAACAACTTATCAAATTTCACTTTTCATATTATTCAATCATTTAGATAGCTCGCAGGAGAAGTGCCCTCCGACCAGAGTTACCTTCTTCTGCTATAAAGACTTACAAACTTTCAATAAATCCACTAGGTCGAGAGAGGTGCCCTCCGGTCCAGAGTTACCCTCTCTCACCCAAAAAGAACTTTAAAAAATAATCACTTTCAAATACCCGGGAGAAGTGCCCTCCGACCAGAGTTACCTTCTCCCGCGATCCTCCCTCTATGCATAATACTTCTTCAAATGGCATACATTCCAGCTCCGGGGTAAAATCTTCACGTCTGCACCTTCTAGTATATATGCACCGCCTCGTAGTACCTTCATCACTTTAAAGGGCCCAATCCAGTTTGGCTCCAGCTTCTTGGTCGCCTTCAAAGCATCAGCTCTTTTCCACACTAAATCGCCAACCTGAAAACAACGATGCTTAACTTGTTTGTTAAAAGCAGCCTGCACTCGTTGTTTGTAATGTTCCACCCGAGCTGCAACTTTCTCATGTATCTCTTCAATCGTTTCGATCGCTCCTCGAGCCAATCGTTCATTTTCTTCCACGCTAAAGGTCGCTAAACGCTGCGAACCTCCAACTATCTCAGCGGGAATGACTGCATCCATCCCATAAACCAAGCTGAACGGCGACTCCCCCGTGGTGGTGCAGGGAGTTGTTCGATAGGCCCAGAGGACGGACGCGAGCTCATCCTCCCAAAGTCCGCCTGCTTTCTCTAACCGCAGCTTAAGTCCCTATACAATTATACGATTAGTAACCTCCACCTGTCCATTAGTTTGTGGATGTGCCACAGAGGCAAATCGCTGTTTCATCCCCATGTCTTTGCACCATTTCTGCATTTGTCGCCCATTAAACTGGGTCCCATTATATGTTGCTCGCTTATCCCCGTGACAGCCTCAGCTTCCACCCACTTGGTGAAATAATCAATAGCCACCACTAAATGTTCTTTACTGCCCGGGGTCTTTGGGAAAGGACCTACGATATCGATTCTCCACTGCGCAAACGGGCATGGCGAGCTCATTACTATCATTTCCTCAGCCGGTATGTGAATAACCGGAGCATGCATTTGACACTTCTTGCAAGTTCGAACCAGTTCGCTTGCCATAGCCTTCATCCCAGGCCAATAGAAACCTGCTAGCAACGTTATACCCATCAAGGCCTTTCCCTTTGCATGATCTCCACAATACCCTTCATGTATCTCTCTTAGTACCTCCATCCCACGTTCTTTAGCCAAACATTTCAGAAGAGGCCCAAACCGCGACCTCTTATACAGCTCCTCATTAATAGCACAAAAACGAGCTGCAACTCTAGCCTCTTTTGTTGTCAATTTCTCTGCTCCCTCTTGCTCTTTAAGGAGAGTATCCCAAATAGGTGATCGCCAATCATCCTTATCTTCAATCTCCATAACCTTTACACCCCTATCTTTACTGCTATTACCCAGTTCCATCAGTGTGATTTTTCGAGTGTCACAGGACACTAACGCTCCTGTTATTCGCACGAGCTGGTCCGCCCGTGTATTTTCAGCTCGCGGCAGGTGCTCCAGCTTGAACTCTTCAAAACGAGCCGCTTGTTCTCGCAATTTTCTCAAATATACCGCCATACGTTCTTCTCTAGCTTCGAAAGAGCCATCGAACTGTCGAGCTACCAGTTGCGAATCAGTATATGCCCACAGCCTTCGAGCTCCCAACTCGCTAGCCATCTTGATTCCTTGTAACACAGCTTCGTATTCAGTCTCACTGTTGGACGCTTTATATCCCAATTTGATCGAAAATTCTAAATTCTCTCCCTCTGGACTAGTTAGTACAACACCTAACCCTGCCCCTGAAGCCATAGTTGACCCATCTGTAAACAAGGTCCACGCTTTCACTTCTTTATCCTCGTCGACCTGCCTCATCATTTCCTGCAAAAAATCTGCTAATACTTGTGCTTTGATAGCCACCCTTGGCTCATAAACCACGTCATACTCACTCAACTCCACCGCCCATTTCACCAATCGCCCTGACACGTTTGGATTGCCCAGGACTTGTTTGAGGGCCAAATTGGTACGTACCTTCACTCTGTGGCTCAAGAAATAAGGCCTCAACTTCCTGGCCGTACTAACAAGCGCAAACCCTCCTTTCTCCAGCTCGGTATACTTCAGTTCAGCTCCCCGCAGCATCCTGCTAATATAATAAATAGGTCTTTGCAAACCTGCTTCTTCTCGGATCAGGACAGAGCTCACTGCGACCTTCCCCACGGATATATACAAAATCAAATCCTCTCCCGTCACTGGTTTGGTCAACAATGGTATCTCTACCAAGTATTTTTTCAGCTCGTCAAAGGCATTCGCCGCTTCTTCTGACCACTCGAACTTGGATCCCTTTCTTAGCGCCCTAAAAAAGGGGACACCTCATTCCGCCGACCTGGAAATAAAACGGCTAAGACCTGCGATGCGCCCCATAAGTACTTGCATATCCCGCACTGTGCGAGGGTGCGACATCTCCAAAACAGCTCGCACCTTCTCAGGGTTCACCTCGATTCCTCACTCCGTCACCATGTAACCCAAAAATCTCCCTGATCGCACCCCGAACGCACACTTCCTTGGGTTAAGCTTCATCCCATATTGTCTCAAGATAATGAAAGTCTTCTTCAAATCTTCAACATGGGAATCTGCTTTTTTGCTCTTCACCAGCATGTCATCCACATAAACTTCCACGGTGGACCCCAGCGGATCCTTAAACATGAGACTCACAAACCGTTGATAGGTCGCACCTGCATTCTTCAATCCGAAGGGCATGGAGACGAAACAGTAAGTACCTGTAGAAGTAACAAAACTTACTTTGGGCTGATCTTCCTTCGCCAAGGGTATTTGGTGATATCCCTGCGAAGCATCCATCATGCTCAACAGCTCGCACCCCGAGGTAGAGTCCACCAACTGATCAATCCGCAGCAAAGGATAATGATCCTTAGGACATGCCTTATTCAAGTCACGAAAATCCACGCACATCCTCCATTTCTGAGCTGGTTTTGGTACCATCACAACATTAGACAAGTACTCCGGGAACTGAATCTCCCTTATATGGCCCGCTTTCAACAATTTATGTACCTCTCCTTCAATCACCTTGTCCAGTTCCGGCCCAAAGTGCCTTCTCTTTTGTTTCACCGACCTCGCCTCCGGGTCCGCATTCAAATGATGCTGCGCGACCTCCGGTGAAACACCCGTCAACTCTTCATCACCGAACGCAAAAATATCCCGAAATTCTCGCAACAACCCTATCAGCTCGTTCTTCAACTCCTCAGGTATTTGGGTACCTATCCTCGTGGTATACTCCGGATGCTCTTATTCCAGGGAAATCTCCATTAATTCCTCGTTCGGCTGAACCGAGTTCTCCTGTTCTTTCATTTTCTTGGGATTKWGCACCCCTTCCGGTTGATCACTGCTTCTCTCTCGCTTATTCTCCATCAACCCTTTCCTGACCGCCATCTGATAACACGACCTGGCGACCTGTTGCTCTGCAATAACCTCGCCCACTCCATTGCCTACTGGGTACTTGATACTCATGTGATAAGTCAATGTTACAGCCTGAAACGCATTAAGGGCAGGTCGTCCCAGTATCACGTTGTAGGTCGACCTCCCCTGGATGATTAGAAACTTTAAGCTCTTCTCGACTCTCGACTCATCTCTTCCCAACGCCACTTGCAACGTCAGTTCGCCTTCCGTGTTCACCTGCGCCCCATTAAAAGCATATATGGGCGTGTTTACCAACCTCACTCTTCTGTCTATTTCCATCCGATCAAGGCAGTCTGTATATATAATGTTCACCGAGCTTCCATTATCTACAAATATCCTGCTGACCTCATAACCCTCAATCTCCGCTTCTACCACTAACGCATCATTATGATCATCCTGTTGCCCGCGCCTCTCATCGGGGACAAAAGAAATGACTGGCCCTGCTACCTGAGGCTGTCTGCTCACACTGGCGACCTCACTTACGCCCAAGCGAGCTGACTTAACATGTCATTTCCTCGCATTATTGGAATCACCATCCGTTGGCCCTCCGGAAATCATGTTTATTCTTCCTCTATTTCTCCGCGGCCCTTCCTGTCTCTGATTTCCCTGCCGTCCTTGCCTCGCGACCTGCTGTTGAGGCGGGCTCCTCGGCGGTGGTGGGGGTAACGCCTGCCCTTGTTCGCGCGGCTCCCTTTCTTTATAGATCACTTCCTTCAAATGCCCTGCCTTTATCAATCTTTCTATTTCTTCTTTGAGGTGCCTACACTTATCAGTGTAATGCCCGTAATTATTGTGAAATCGACAGAAGGAGGCAGTCTTGGGGTGAGTGGGGATAGGTGTGCGATCCTCTGGCCACTGTATGGCATCAGGCACAGAACGCTCCATAATACTGAACACCTTAGCCCGCGGATACATTAATGGTGTGAAGTCTTCTTGTTTCCAATCGCGCGCGCTCGCCTCCTGCCTCGCACTAACCCCTGCACTCGAAGCTAGGAGCCCGCGCACTCCCCTCCTTGATTCTCTTCTTACTTATCTCCTCGGGATAATTTCTTGCGCCTCCGTATCCGACCTGCCAAAACGCACTCTATGTTCCTCTTCAGCCTCCTCCACCTGTATGTATTTATGACATCTTGCCAGGACATCATCATATGTTCGCGCCTCTTTTTTCACTAATGATTTTCGCAAGTCCTCTCTCCTCAGTCCTTGACGTAAAGCTCCAGCCTTCATCTCGTCAGTGGAAGTGGGCACCCCCAAAGTAGCACTGGTGAATCTGTTGACATATTGTTTGAGCGTCTCACCAGGTCGCTGTACCATGGTAAAGAGTGACTACGCCGTCCTTGACCCCTATCGAGCACTGGAGAATTGCTTCAAAAAGGTAGCTCGCAACACTGAATAGCTGGTAATTTTCCCCTGCGGGAGTTGATAGAACTAATTTTGCGCGATCCCCCTCAGGGTGGATACAAAAGCCCGGCATGCCACGGCATCCGTGTAGCTGTGTAGCATTCTCGCATTTTCAAAGAGCTGTAGGTGCTCAACTGGATCCGTTAAACCCCGATACTGCAAATCCAACGCCTTATAGTTTTTGGGCATTTCTGCATGCATCATATTCTCCGAGAAAGGATGTCCTTCTTCTCCTTCCAGGCCATCTCCATCCACTCGTCTCTGTAATTTCAGCATGGCCTCCTGCAGCTCTCTAAAGGCCTTATTATGTGGTCCCATCTCGCTTTCTCCCTTTCCTTCTTTGGACACATTACCGCTCTTCTTAGTTTTTGCCTGAGACTCACCATCCGTATTAGAGGTCGGGGTCTCGCTATCACTACTATATCTATAATGTCGTCGACTACTTCACCTGTAACGACTCCGCCTTACCTTTCGTCCTCTCGCTCGCCGTCTACGAGTATGAGAGCCTACAGACGAAGTGGAACTCGAAACATCCTCCTTTCTCCACTTACTCCGCCCCCTTTTGCGAGATAGTCTTTTCGACGTAGATTTCTCGCCTCGCTCCACTTTTTTAACCGCTGACTCCTCCTCCTTCTCGCTATGATATCTACTGCCTTTTTCCTTCCCCATACTCAGCTCGCTTGCTAAGTACCTGCGTAATTCCTCTTGTTTCTCTAGCGGCACGAAGTACATGAGTCCATCCAAAAATCCTTTTTTACTCTGACAAGGTTTGTCCTTCAGTAAATCCTCTCCTTCTTTCCCCTCCACATGGATCGCCTTTTGCGCCTCAGCCTCCGGCGTTTTCATCTCTGCGTCTTCCGCCAATCCTTTCCCCTCACGCCTCCTGGGGGAGGGTAGTGGCGTACTACCAACGCCCTGGAAAACTGGATCCACCTGAGGAGGCGTCTTTCCATCCCTGGCCTCGTCTTTCTCATTAACGTCCACCAATCTATTCTTCCTGTTCTTCTTGTTGTTCGATAGAGCAATGTATTGTAAAGTCCTCAGAATTATGTTGTTATCCCTCATATTTTGTTTACGAAATTTCTCACGTCTTTCGCTCAAGGACTCGATGCCCTCTTTCCCACAGACGGCGCAAATTTGATAAGTCCAAAAAGTTGAACCACCAAATAAAGGGGGCACTAACCTCGAAATAGAGATCAACGACATGAATTGATGATAAAATACTTCTCAGCGGCCTCCAAGACCTTCCGCAATCGTCGCAGCGACCTCGCTGATCCTGCAAAACAACGCCTAGAATGGGCCGAATTTCGAGCCCGTTAAGGCCCTTCGACGCTTAAGTTAATAAGCGAAAAACACACTCCTCTCTCTCTCTTTATGTAAAAATAATGCCGGCAAATAATAATAATGGCGTGATAATAATGATAAAATCAGGGATAGAAGGCCCTTTTATAGAGATAGGAGAAATCCTCCACTATCTAGGGTTACCTTTCATAAATATAATTCCATTCATATCATGACTCTTTCTCAATTGGGACTCTTTCCATATGATAAGTTCCCATAAACATGAAACTTCTTAATATATTACGGAAATAAGCCTGGCCGTACAGCCCACCAGGCCCATACACATATCAAACTTCCGATCAGGCTCAAATACTCAGCCCAACCCACCAGAGATCACGACCCTATATGAGAACTCATCCTCATACTACAGGTCGCTACTCCGGACACATCAACTCACTTACTTTTGAGGAACAGCCTTCAGCTCGTTCACTTCCAATGTTGTTTGTATTTTTTTACTTATTACTATTTTTTTTTTACTTATTACACACTTTTGTTTTGCCAAAAAAAATAGAGAAAAGAAATTCTTGCTTAATAGCAAATTATTATTATGTATTTTCTTATTTAATACAAATTATATATTATTATTTTATAGTGAAATTTCATACTTTATGTTCAAAAAGTTAATAAAGTTTCTTACTTTATCCTTTAAAGTAAGAAAGTTTGTTATTTTATATTCGAAAAAGTAGGAAAAGTTCTTATTTTATAGTGAAATTTCTTACTTTATTTTCAAAAATAAAGATATTTTTAATTTATGTTCAAAAAAAAAAAAAGAAAAAATCTTACTTTATAGTGAAAATCTCATACTTTATGTATGAAAAAGTAAGAAAATTTCTTACTTTATAGTGATATTTCTAACTTTATATTTGCTAGGCAAAAAAAGAATCCTCGCCGTAAAGTTTTCCGGCGGCCAGACGGCGGCGGCGGCCGGACAGCAGCAGCGGTGGGGTGGCCGGCGGGAGGTGGTGGTGTATTGTTTATTGATATTATTATTATTATTATTATTATTATTATTATTATTATTATTATTATTAGGGGTAACCTTGTAATTGTATATTTGTGGTTGGACTATTTGACATTTTGTATAATTAGTCTAAGTATTTGACAAAAAAAAGGTTTCCTATGTAGTTTTTGGCAATTGCTCATTTTTTTAATACAATTTGATTTTAGGTACCAATTTGTAAATGTTCATGGCTTTAATTGGATTATCAACACTTTGTGGATGAAAATGACTGATCTATAAATGACTTTATGGGGAAAATTGTTTTTTTTTTTTATTATATTGTCCACTTTCTAATTTAGGACCAAGATATTGTCCAGTATCAAAACACCTAAGAAGTTGATAAAATTATCAAAAAAGGTACAAAATTAATCCGATCGGGCTTTTCTGCTGACATGGCGTGATCCAATAATTTCTTATCATTTTTCTTTATTTTTAAACATTAATTTAACAAAAAAAACTGAGAAAGAAATCAATTTTGGTCAATTCTATTGACCACATTCCACAAAAG
Source organism: Phtheirospermum japonicum (assembly GCA_014905375.1). NCBI lineage: Eukaryota > Viridiplantae > Streptophyta > Magnoliopsida > Lamiales > Orobanchaceae > Phtheirospermum > Phtheirospermum japonicum. The sequence goes on along the minus strand of BMAC01000147.1, from coordinate 227,392 downwards.
ATACGTGACATTAGCCATCATCAAACCACATCTGCTAAGTTGGCCAATTCATCGAAAATGATCAAAAAAGCTTGATTGGGGCATTTTTCTGACGTGGCGTTAATTTATATTTTCTTATTATTTTTATTAATTTTAAACATTAAATTGACGAAAAAATCCTATTTGCCCTTCATTCTTTTTCCTTGAATCAAATTAATATATTTCACTAAATAAAAAATTAAAAAAATCATTGATAAATAAAAAATATAAACTAGATCTTACAAAATTATTAAATAAATATAAAAATTTTTATAATTTTTTTATTATTAGTAAGATTTTAATTAATAAAGAATTAATAAAATTAGAAATAAATACAAAAATATAAATTGAATTTTAAAAAATTATTTAGAATATAGATATTTATAAAAATAAATCTAATTTTATTCATATAAAATTATATGTATGTTTTATAATTTCTTATAATATATTTTATTATTTTATATTTATAATTGTATTATCTAATTCTTTTTATTAATAATCATTTCCTAGTATAAATTTCTATAATTATTTTATAATTCTTAATATTTATTTATATTTTTATATTTGTCTTAGATATTTAATTATTTTTTATTGATTCAAGTTTTATTGATTAGATTAAAGGAAAATAATAGAAAAATGGAAAAGAAAAGGGAGGGCAAAACATAGTTGTAATGTTTATAATTACAGAAAAAAGAAAAATATAGCACCACGCCACGTCAGCAAAAATCTCGACCAAACCTTTTTTGGACCATTTTTGATGAATTGGTCAACTTAACAAATGTGGTTTGATGATGGTAAATGTCACGTACCTTTTTTGGAATGTGTCCAATATAATGGATCAAAATTGATTTCTTTCTCAGGTTTTTTGTTCAATTAATGTTTAAAATAAAGAAAAATGATAAGAAATTATTGAATCACGCCACGTTAGCAAAAAAAAACCAATCGGGATAATTTTGTACCTTTTTTGATGATTTTGCCAATTTCGTGTATGTGTTTTGATAGTGGACAATATCTTGGTCCTAAATTGGAAAGTGGACAACATAACATAATGGACCAAAAAAATAATTTTCCCGACTTTATGCTATTGTTGTTGCTTTTGTTACAACATGGCCCATATTCTAACTGATATCAATGTTTTTAAAACCGCATCAAACATCGAAACAAACTATTAATTGTTTCACTAGATCACTAGTTTGATCGGTTGAACCATTTTCAATAATTCGGTTGTATGTATATATATATATATATATACACACACACACACTGGTGTAAAACCCACAATTTTCGCGGGCAAATATAAGAAAAATAAAAAAAATATAAAAGTTTATCAAAAAAGTTCGTTAATTTCAGAAATTAAGTAATGCCAAAATGAGAAATGTTTGAAAACAATAATCTAGTAATAAGACGCTTTTAAAAATATATATTATATATTGTCATCACTATAGCGTAAATTTCGTCGATTTTAGTAAAAAAATATTATTAATATGTGATTTGCTCAGTATCGTTTTTATGGAGTGATGCAAGACGATAAAATGTGAGCTATTTTCTTTTTTTAAAGATTTGCAAGTGAAGTTCAATATTTTATATAAAAAAATCAAATAATTAAGTACATATATCATAAATCTGTTCTAAAGCATAAACAAGAAAGTTACCTATGAGGTCAGGGGTGGAGGGATGGAGAATGATGAAACGACTAGGCTTGGGCCCACACCATGGTCATATCATGGATATACCTTACGATTCCTATTTTACATTTAGAGTATAAATATATCAAAATAACCTATCATAATCTAAAGAATACCTAATTTATAATTTAGTTTGGAGTTGACCTTGTGTAAAAATACAAATATATTGGTTATGTTGTTTAAATTAGAATATGGATGAAGTCTTTGTTTTCTTAGGATTTTATAATTGGACGAACTTGTGCAATATGGATGGTGAGAGAATGGAGAATATAAATTAATTAAAATTTAAAATTAGTTGTAGAAGAGGTAATATTTAGGATAAAAAAATAGACTGAAAATACTTTTATGTAAAAGGAAAAAATGAAAATAATATTCTAATTTATATCTTAATAAAAAAAAATGCTTATGATTTTAGCCTCATATATCTGGAATAAAGAAACATTTCAAATGTATAATTGAAATTACAGTGCATGCGATTTTTCCTTATCACTTTTGTCCATATAAGTTTTTTTTTTATTTTTGGCAGAAAGATACATTTTCAAAGTAACAAAGACTATAAAATATGTCTCATTACGCCAATGTGGTTGCAAAACTTGAACCAAGCCTTTTGGAGATGCCATGCATAACAGGGAAGAAATGTAGATTTGGGTGTTTTCATTATGAGGAACATGTAGTCATATATGGGGGCCAGATTGAAGGCCAATTTGGTGTATGGGATTAAGGAAGGAGATTATGAAATAGTTAAATTATATCTGGGAGAAGTATTATCACTCATTGGTGTGTGAAGAGATAAACGAGTTGACGAATGTAAACGTGTGAATCGTAAAGGAGTAATTCCCATTTTACAAAATGATAAATTGATATGTGTGCGATGGATTAATCCCTTGATTTAGATTTTTAACTTAGACCTATTTTTCAATTCTAATGTTTTAGTTTGAGTTAATGTCAAACCCTGTAAAATTGATAAATTGGACTTTAATCTATATATTAATTAAATTCAATAAACACTTTGCTATTAATCTTATATTCTCTCTGCAATTATTTTTTTAATATGGAAGAGTTCATAAAACCCTTAAAAATTCATAAAGTTTGCTAAGTTGAAATTTCTTTATGAAAAGAGATATTTTTATCAAGGTTAAATAGTGATGTTAAGTCCTAAAGATGCATAGCTTAAGCAATATCCTAGAATATATTAAATATTCTAAAATGATAAATATTACATCAAGTGTGTGTATTTAAGGAGACAAAATAGGATGATTGAAATACATATTATTCTCATCATTACCGTTTTTTCTTTTCACATATATATTAGAAGATATTATCATAGAAGAGATATCAGCCAAATAATCTTGAACCAATGAGCGTCATCCTCTGAGGCAACATTATAGAAGTAAATCTCATCTTTTTTCAGGCTCCTCATTATCCTCTGAGGCAATATTATAGAAGGAAATTTCATCTTTTGTCATGTTCTTCTCATCATTGCCGCTTTTTTCTTCAGACATAGATATTAGAAGATATTATCATGAAAGATATATCAGCCAAATAATCCTGAACCAATAAGCGCAAGACAACTTTATAGAAGAAGTTTTTTTGTCAGTCAAGCAGCTGCATCTTCAACCAATAAGAGCCAACTTCAGTTAAATCTAAGGCGCTGCTCTCAGAAGCTACCCATTCCAATACTCAATCTCTACTCAGACTCAATTGGTCCCATACAATCAATAAACTCACTACCAAGCTCCTTTACAAAAATAACTCTCGGTATATAATAAGATAAACAAAAAAATAAAGTGGATTTAGTATTTGAGATATACTGGGAGTCACATACACATTAAGAGGAGAGAAAACAGATAGATACCAACTGCGTTATGTCTTTAACTTAAGAGAAATAATATATTAAGGTAAGTAGATTAATCATATCTATGCATCATTAATATTTCTTTTAACAAAACACATATCTTGACCTATAGAACCACCAAATTTCCTATTCATTCCATAGGATCGATCGACCAAGAAATCTAAAGAAGAAGTAAGGAGAATCCTTGGGACATTTTCAAGACTAATTTGAGGTGGGTATAAACTAAAATATTTTTATTTTTTTACAAAAAAATAAAAAAATACTGCATGTTCTAATTATATATTTAAAAATTATTGTTGCATGTGAAAGATTGGTGACATATTTATCTATATATATTATAAGTCTTTATTTTTATATTGGAAGTGACAATTACTAAATCATGTATTAATTATTGTTGTGTGTTGTGATTAAATGACCATGATATTTTATTCATATATTGTGCATGTCATACAAAATATATATTGATGTTTTTGTGTTGATGTTTGGGATATGTGAAGAAAATGCAAGAATAAATGGATTGAAAATTATATTAATAATCAAATAAAAGTTAGAGGATTTGCTTGCAAGAATATTGAGAAATATTGGACAAGGACAAAATAATTAGTATTTATTATGTTTTTAAACTGATCTCACCTTTTTGAGTGAATAATGATGAATTTTGGACATTTAAGGCCAAAATCACAAAATTTAGAAAGTTTAGGGGCCAATTTGCAAATTTCTCAATTTTTTTGAAATAAAACTGAAAACTTAATTTTAGGGACTGTTTTAAACTCTTACGAACCTACTTGACTTATGATTAAAATTTTATAAATATCCGAGTTCAAAATCGAGAATTATCGCCTAAAGGGTAAAATACAATTTTGAGAGAGTTGAGGTTTAAATTTTAAGTTTTAGAAAAACTGCTAATATTCTCTTAAATATAATAATCCTCGTTTTTTTAGTTACAGTATAGAATCATGTCGAGCCCCAATAAATATTTTTCAGCTTGTGAAAATGTATAATTTAAATTATTCGCTAAAACTAATTTGTAGAAACTTTGGGGTCAAATTATAATTTTTAAAATAAATAAATAACAAAACTTGTTACTGTACATTTTTATTTTATTTTTGAAAGTTTAGAAATTAGTTTACATCAATGCGACCTTTGATTCACGAGTTATGAATTTTTAAAGAAACTAGTCGACATTTATCGTCTAGCCAAAATAAAGGGAGCTAAATGTAAATCATTAAAATGACCCCACACCCTAAAAATAATTATTACCTACTGTTATTTTTAAGGATTTGAATTTTGAATCATTTCAATCCGATCCCTAATCCATAGAATATTAATTTCCTAAAAATGAGCATTTTAAAATAGTGACTATTATTTTAGTTAAATAACGGAGTCAAGGTGTAATTACCTTAACACTTTTACAAAATCCAATTATTATTTTTGGATCATAATTTGATCTAAAATTTGTTGAAATTATTTTTAACAAAGATTGCTAATAAAATTTTAAAAGAATAAAGGGTTCCGTTTTTGTAGGACTTATTTATCTAAACTTGTAACTTCCAATCCATGTCTCTTGGTCCATGATTCTCGATGGTTTCATCTCAATACTTACGAGATTTATTGAATAAATCTAGTCTCTAAACACTTAATTTATTTAAAATCTCATCCCTTTCACACATATCACCTCACTCCAATTATTGCCAAAATTAATTGAGCATCGCATCCACGTTGACCTTGTGATGGACCTTTGAGTCTTATGTGATTGAGTCGATATAGTATATCGGACCCAGTATGGTGTTGATCAAGCGAGTCAAGGATCAACAGCGTGGCTATGGTCTTGAATCGTTTCCCCATGACCTAATCCCGCAACTGGCGGACGGAGTGTCCAAAGGAAAGTGGGTCGTAGATAGGGTATAATCGTGATTATGACAAACTCTGGGTAAATACCTGAGCTAATGAGTTATCATGCCCGATCGATATAAGGTTGGCGTGGGCTTCATCCAAATTAGTGGGCTACGGCCAAATATAAATAATGAATGGGCGTTATAAAGGAGAAGGGAAGAATCAAATCATCTAGACGCGATTTCAATGTTTAATGTTAAAGTGATTGTCTTTGAGAGCTAGTCCTTAGAGGATGTATGCTCACCAAGTGAATGCACAGAGTGTATTCCTGTGGACATATACTCACCGTTTGATCATTATTAAATGATTACATCAAAGTTATATTCTTTTCCATTTAATTACTTTGAATAAAACATGCATCAAGAGTTTTATAAGAATGTTTCCCAACAACAAATATTTGTACTCCACTCCAATTGAAGCCACAGTTACACACCATCACCCGCTCGTTGAAACTTTTGTCTCAGTCCACCTACTTTTGTTTTTAAACCAAAACCGGACGTCGATAACGCTTGCAACGAGGTGGAGCCCACGAGGAGTAAAAATGTTGAAGAAACCATGTTGGGGAATTATGAATTGTAATAAATAAGATGCTCATTTGAGATCAACTTCCACTGTAGATTTTAAGTATTCATAATTATTCAAGAATATGTAAGATATTAAAACGGATTCAACACCTGACAAGATTGTTGGTTACCAACCTAACTAACATTATCTATGTTATTCTACATGTTATGTTTATTATTATCGAATGATCATGCCTTCGCACCGTCGAGGCATGACAGTTAATTTGGAGTTGTTGGATTATATAATGATATTGCTTTCAAACTATCATTACATTAATGTTGTTACAGTATGTCGTGCTATAATTGACAATTAGGAAATATGTTGTCCCTTTAGTTCCACAACTTATTAGTTAATGATTTTTGGTAGCTTGGATATATTTTGTATGCAGATTGCAATGATGAATCAAACATTGTTGTAGCATGTTCATTTTTTTGTCACACCGTTATAACATTTAACATTTTGCAGTATACCATTTAAAATTATAAGATTACATTTGCTCCAAATATGTACACAATAGCATTACTAACCATGCACACTGACTACGATTTTGCACAATAAAGATTGTATGAGATATGGCTTGTAATTGTATTATGAATTAAGTTGAATAAGATGCACTAATTCTTAGTATTTTATTTCAAATTGTTGTAATAACATTACTATCCGACCTTCTAGTAGGATTTTAGCTGGCCCAAATCATAAAACGCTGATGCAGTACGATATTAGAAAGTAGTAAAAAAAAAGAGATCTAAATCTTTTTATTGAAATTATCATTTTGTCCAATTGCAAATTCTGATTTGAATAAGATATATGTTTACAACGTGTTATTAAATAAAGAGTAGTAGAAAAGATTCTTCTTGAGTTTGTTTTATTATACTCTTGTGTGCACAACTTATATTGTGTATATTTTATTGCATAATTGTGCACATAAACAGAACATACCTGAGACTCATGGTCCATCACAAAAGTACAAAAGTATACTTCCTATATTATGCACAATCAATAGGAAAAAGAAGTCTTCCAAACTAAACTAGATTGTCAATTCATTTTCTGGTTGTCTTACAATTTCCAAGATTTTACTTTAATAAACTATGATATATGGTATATCAACAAACAAAAAAAGAAAATACTATGAATAAAAGAAAAGGCAAAAAACTCTTAATTTTGAGACATGGACAAACCATAGTTGAATCTCATATTTAGTACCAATAGACCAACAACTTAAATAGGAATTCATGAAATGCTACTGTGCAGATTTTATTGAACTACTGAGCAGATTTTATCCCATGAAATTAAACATTATGCTTAATTGTGCACCAATTCAGTTTACAAATTAAGAACAATAAAAATAAGAAAACAATATTAAGGGTCGGTCTTGAAATAAGCCAATTGATCCCTTTTTTTGCTTCCTTCCTCAAATCACCTGCAAATTACAATGTGCAAATAATTAATCTTATATCCCTATTTGAGTCCAGTAGATACTGCCAAGGAAAGAACATTCAACATCACTTGCAAAATTTCCGCTGAATTAGTGCACAAACAGTACACATGCCACAGATAACACGCCAAAAAAATTATTTAAAACTTCATAACATTTGCACAATTTTTACTGCACTATTTTGCACAAGTTAATACTTAACCATATAAATATTGATACTAGTGCGCAAACTATATCACACCTATATCAAATAAAATGACATCAAACGACTACGCTAACATAATTTTTAAATAATATGAGACATATTGTGCATAATTTAATTCATTACTTTGCACATAATGAAATATAAATGTGCACAAAACTCATAAAACATACATCTACTGAAATAACATCAGACTGAATCTCAATACTTGCAATATAAAAATTGGCAGTTAGCATCATGCTCTTCCTAATCATCTTATTCATTTTATTGAACAATTTTAGAGCAATGATGAACTGAAAGTAACAAGATTCGTGACTGGCCTTCAAATTAGAAAATAAAAAAATGGCCCAAAATCAAATATACAAAACTCAGATTAACTAATATAATTAGATGAATTGATCTAATTCAAAAGTAACATTATCTGATTCATACTCAATCGAAGCCATTGGGGTGCAACAAAAATCGAAACTCGTTTAAACCAAAAAAAAAAAAAGTTAAGGAGGGCCCTCCAAAATCGAAGGGGGTAAAAATCAGCCAAAATCAAACGAGCAAGAGGCAAAATCAAACAATAATTGCTCTCTAAAATCCATAGGTGAGTTGATTTTTATTATCCATGAAATCGAACAGGGGGAATTACTCTCCAAATAGAACAAGAAAGGGGCAAAATCAAACAAGAATTTCTCCCCAAAATCATGAGGTGATGTTGATTTCTTCTATTCGTATTTTTTTTTTAAGTTTTGATGAGGCTTTTTAAGGCTGATTGATTGATGGGGATGAAAGTTATGGGGGTTTTTATTTGTTTTAATTTTAATTGAAATAAGTTTTTAAATTTGTTTGATTAAATTAGATATATTAGATTATATCAGTTATAATGGATATGAGTTATTTTAGTTTTTCATACATGTACCCATAATCATCGGAACCCAATCATACGATTCAGTTCAAATAAGAATCACATTCTATCTTGTGAACCTGGGAAAGATTTGTACCGTTGGTTAAATCAGATCAATGGCAATAATAATTGAGTATCTTGAATTAAGGTCAAGCATATTGGGTATATGATTGTATTTTTTTTCTTTGCAATTAGGGCACTACTATAATCATGTTGGTTTTCCTTTTTTTATCAAGCAATTATTTCCATCCATTTCTCCTTTCTCTGCTGCATTACCATGGATGGTACTTTAGTTTTTTCTCCATATTCTTCATACTTTTTTTCTTCATATTCTCCATACCATTTCTCCTTTCAACTGTCTTCGAAGGTTGGTGGCTGCCCAAGAATGGAATCCATAGGTTTAAACTTATTGATCAAATTTTGTGATGGCGTGTGGATGAAAAGGGGTAGGTTATATTTGTGGTTTTATTTTTAGATGGGCGGGCATGCCTTAAAGATTTTTGCTATTTAAAGCAAAGGGTTACAATGATGGCGTTCTGGTAGGGACGAAGTTATTGTCACAAGGTTGGAAGCAGCTAGAGGAAGAATATAAAGGAGTGGTGCACGAATAATGAAGCAATACTTAATTATTTATGTCCTAAATTTTCTCTTTACATATGAATCTGTCATTTTTTATGTTGTGCAGGCTATGACGATTTTATCTATAGTAGTGACTCTTGTGTCGAGATCTCACCGGGCTAACTGAATATTATGGGCCATTTTGTGAGTTGAGTTACAAGCCGTTTGAGGGGAGAATTTTCAACTCATTAAGAGAAGACATTAAGTTCTATAGAATTTATTCATCTAAGTGTGGTTTTGATATTCGTCTAGGGTCTGAGAAAAGGTTTTGTGATTGAAGCATTTATGTGTTTAACATTCATTTTCGGCTATGCCATTGACGCGCAAGAGAAGTTGAATCGGTTATTTTGGGCCAATCCTACTTGTAGGAATAACTTTTCTACTTTTGGGGATGTTATGTCACTTGATGCCACATATTCAATAAACGGGGTTCTCTTTCATTAGTTGAGTTAGAAGCATTTATGTGTTGTGTATACTATCATTTATATGTGGTCTATGTAGTTCAGAAAAAAATATATGGTGCTTTACTAACCATCGTGAGAAGCTTGTGTAAATATATGATGATGATTTTTATTGCACAAACGATGCACTATACATAATGGTTCTAGTCCTTATTTTATTTCAAGAACTTTATAACAGGTATAATATGATATTCGCTCCCTTTACTAGGATGGACAATGATGGAAAATGTGTTTCATTTAGTATTGGGTTGGTGTCTAGCGAAGATTTTGGTGCATATTCATGGCTCTTTGAAATTTTAAGGATTACATGGGGCGTATCCATCGATAATTACAACCGAACAAGACCCGGTGATGAAGATTAAAATCGAGCAGGTATTGGGTGGTACAAGAAAACGTCTTTGTGTGTGGCACATTATGAAGAAAGTTCTTAGAAGGTTCCTGTCCACTTGAAACATGGTCAATCATTTAAGGATTAAATTGAATCGCGTTGTGTGGTCAGATTTTCTTGAGCCTTTGAAGTTTGATGTGAAATTGAACCAAGTGATGGTCGAATTTGGTTTGATGGATAATACATGGTTTAAGTCAATGTTTTCTATGTGTGAAATGTGGGTCCCTGCGTACTTTAAGGATTTCCCAATGAGTCATCTATTTCAAACTATATCTATATCGTAAAGCGTAAATGGTTTTTTTGCAGTTATGCCAACCCTCGTGCAAATCTTTTAGAGTTTTATATGAGTATTAAGTGAATTATATTCCCAGAGACATACTCTTGATTTAATAAATAGTGAGGATGAAACTATAATTCCTTATTTGGAAACACCATTAACGTTTGAAAAACATTTTTCTACTATTTAAACGTCTCTAATACTTAGGGAAGTTCACCATGAGATTGATGTGCTTGTTTTTCTTGTCGTGTTATGAGCATATACCAGAACGATAATAGGATCTTATATGATGTGGAAGATCGTAGCAATGGTTTGTTTAATGTTGTGTACGACAAGAACGAGAAGACCATCGTGTGCAGTTGCAAGAAATTTTTGGTGGAAGATTATTATGATCCCATATTTATTTTTAATTTTAAAAAATGAGATTTGAGAAGGTGCCCGATAAGTATGTGGTTAGTCGTTGGACTAAATTTGAATTCCAGACACCCGTGTATGATAATTGTAGACCATCACCAAACTCTCTATTTTTCCTACCATAGCCCGTCGATTGACTCCCAATTGAGAAGAAGTTGCACGTGCGTCAGTTGCCTATTGATGGTGCGTCGATCAATGCAAAACTCTCTGTCCTCTGAATCAAACTTTTTACACATACTTTTTTATTAAATTAAAGTTCTTCCACAAGAGAACGGAGCAATTGTAAATGTTAAGTTTGACTCGAGTTAAATCTCTCGAGGAAGACTAATCGGAAGCAATTTTTGTGTTTGATTTCGCGAACGATAAAATAATAAAACAGCTATTTTAAACACGTGGTCGGATCTTGGTTTGAAGATATTGTAATAACTAAGATGATGATTTAAATGACGAGCAATGAAATCAAAAACTTTGAAAAGATTAAGAAAATGGGGGTCTAGGGCTCTAGAATCATCTGCACGATCAATTGGCATTTTATCGAACACTTAATCTATGAGTTGGGTTTGTCAACCCCAACTTTTATATTAAACACCCGAAAATCCCAATTGATGGTTCTAAACTCACCTAGGCACTAGACCTGCGAATTTTAACCAACATCATCAAGCAATCCAACAATACAAACTCAACGCAAACATGTACATGATTAAATATAAAAAGCTTGAATAAAGCAACAATGGAGTTTTGAATAACAATAATGATTATCATATGAATTTCTAAGAATCAAACCATGAGAAATCGCAACAAACACAACTACGAATCAAAACCATCACAAATCCAATAAGAAAATTCATAATCAAAGCAAATATGAAATTTGAATAATAAAAGCAAGGAAATGAAAGCTTACTAATTGTAAATGGAGAGTTTCAACAATCTAACGAGGAAAATACGTGAATTAATACTAAACTACATCTACCATCCGAGCAATTCTTAAAAATCTATACTCTACCGAAAGCTAAAAAGCTGAAAATTTAAGAAAAAGAAATTAAGAAGTTGAAGAGAAAGAGAGATGTTGTTGAGCATTAAAACCCTAGGGGGGATTCAAAAGCTTAATTTTTTTTAAAAAATGTTATATTTATAGGGGTGAAATGAGGTCGAAATTGTCATTTTGCCCAAAATTGCCTGATCACCGATGCTGAGACTAGCCCCGTCGATGGCGCGCCGATAGCATGTTGGCTGGGAATCAATGGCGCATCGATTGCAGAGTCGATGGCGCATCGATCGGTGGTTGTACTTTGTGGGTTCGAGTCGTGTTTTCGTAAAATCGAGCCAGTTGTGATCCTCGAGAACGCTCTCAGGCTTAATCGACTTCCCTAAAATAAAGAAAAGTAAAAGAGAAATACGAAAAACAATAAAAAGAAGACAAAAGCTACGAAGACACAAAATAAGGAAAAATGGGACAAAACACGACTAAAACTCGACTAAAGCACACACGACAAGACACATAAACATACAATAATCACACACAAATATGTACAAATCAATTTCCCCACAGTTATCTTTTTGCTTGTCCTCAAGCAAAACCGATCCTACCCATAGACAAGGAAAATCTAACCACCCAATGAGCTAAAAATTAATGCATTTAAATGATTCGAGGAGTTATGAATTAAATCAATTGGAAATTCAACAAAAAGGGCGACATGATACGTCAAGATAAGAGGTTTAGACTCCCTTCTGAACGCCTAAAAGTAATGTGTTGTTCTTCATGCACGTCCCCCATCCATGCCTCGGCCAAGGTCTATTCACGCTCAAACCGCTAAGTCGGCACCCGACTAGCCCCATCATCTATACACCTCTTTACAATGAAATCTAAAAAGTAAAAATAAAAATACATACAAGGGTTGCACTACTTATTATATATACTTCACTTGTACAAGGATTTCTCTTCTTGTACCATTTTTTTTCTTTTTTTTTTCTTTTTTTTCTCCTTTTATTTTTTTGAGTACCCATAAAGGCGAGGTACTAGTCAAACACGATATTTACAACTTGAAAGTGACAGTTCATTGACTCTAGTCTCATGTTGCTAAATGCAACTTATAATATTTTTTTGATAAGCACGTGGAGTTTTTTAACGTCTTCAAAAATAAAACGAAAATTTTAAAAAAATTCCTATAGAGGGTATCTGAAAATGGGGCTAGTAGAGAGTATTCGACTCTTGAAATGAAACACGAATAGAACCATGATCAAGACACTTAATAAGTTTCCTACACTCCATGCCCCACAATTACACTAATGTCGATCGAAAATCTAAACAACCTAACCAAAACATCTAACCACGTCACTTCGCCAAGGTTCCAAACTACCCCACGCTTTATTGGTTTGTTCATTCTCGAACAAACGATAATTCCAAGGAATAACAAGTATAAAAATAAGTTCAATCAAAGAGTCGTGTCCTGCTACACATATAATTTTGAAAATATATATAATTGCAACGCAAACTCAAACGCTAGACCCTTATTACATTGTCGCTCCAAAAACAAAATCAAGCATCCTCACAAAGGGTAATATATATGTGTACGCTAAAAAACACTCAAGTATCCCTTTTTAATTGGGACGTGTATACGCTCAAATCATCAAAATACATGCACAATAAACAAGCACTGAAAATTAAAAACTTCTCCATCGCATAATAAGCGTGTAACTAACAAAGAATCGGAAAAGGTCTTTAACAGGTTGTAATGTAGGCTCTTCAGATGTGTATGGAATATATAAGTCATGTGGCTAACTCACAATCTAACGTGATCAATAACTCGCCAAACTATTCTATTCAAGAAGCAATGTGCTTCACCTGATTCAAACGAAACCTCACTTAACTCTCATAACGTAGCCTTTATACTTAGGCCATTTCTCAACTCGAAACCCAAACCGACTTCTGAACAAACCACTTAAACAATTTAGAAGCTTATGATACGCTTCTTCTTTCAAACTCAACTCTTGCCTCTTAAATATTAGGTGTCATAAGAAAATCAACAATACTAAATACAAGACTTTATAAGCATATGCAACAACTCAACAAGATTCACCATCCTCTTTATTCATCATCATTTTTTATTTTTTCTCTCTTTTTTTATTATGTTTTTTTTCGAAGGATGATTATAAACTCCTGATCATTATTCCAAAAAACAAATAACCAACAAAAATAACTAACTCTTACCCCACGCTATTAATGATGTAGGAGTTAACTCATAAACACTCATTGATATAGGAAATGGATATTCAGCTATGAAGAGCTCATTTGGAATTTGTAGTGGCTAAAATATCTGGATATGGCTAGAATAAGGGTAATTTCTATGCCAAATCATCATATTCAAAGCTAACTACACACTGCGATTTCAAAGAGATCTCAAAACAGAATCTACTCAAGTACATGCAAAGATGATAAACACTCAAGCTACTCACAGGCTTTTGCATGAAGAGATGCGAAATCATTTGCGTCCAAGTACCATTTTAAAATAAATATAAATAATAATTTTGAAGATTTTTATGCACTTATACACGCTCAAAGACAAAAACCTCAAATCACACATAGTCAACTTTGATAGGATAATCCAGACAAACACAAATAAGCGCAGGAATAGCTATCAATCACGTTCAAATACTAGCTACTACAAAACCACGAATTCAAATTACGCGATTATAATATATAAATCACTACTCAACTACCCTCCCCTCCCTAAGAAATCGGTAATCTCCGAATTGCCATAAACACATATAAAAATCAAATCAAAAGAGGAAAGGAGTAAGAAAAATGTCCCTGAAGACTAAATAGTCAAGCAGCTCCCAATAGAACTGTTCAATCATCCCATCATCTCAAATCGTGTGATTTAGATTGTCTTGATTAAAGGACGTGCATCATCTGAGCAAAAACGAGGCTCAGGAAACCCCCCATCCATCGACGGCCAGCGTCGATGCGACATTGATGCCACATTGCCAATTGACGACCCGTCAACGAATTCTCTGTTACTACCGTCAACGCTCCATCGGTCAACGCCCTGGGTCAAAGACCTTTATGTTGCTATTGTTGACTCTCCGTCGGCCAATGCCCTGGGTTAACGACCACTCTGTTGCTACCATCGATACCCTCGTCGATCGATGGCCCATCGACACTGACCCGGAACCTTCCCGATTTATGTCTTAAAAAATAGATTTTTTGCTAACAGTAGGTTCAACCGCTAACCTAACATTAGGTATTCGAATTCGTCAAATTCACCTGATTTTCTGCACATCAACACACACATCAACGTACCACTACAAATGACTCAAACTTAACAAAATATATATAGAAAATAAAAGAAAGAGAAATCAAATTAAAAGCTAAGGAAAAAGAAAATAAATGCTTGGGTTGCCTCCCAAGAAGCGCTTCTTTAATGTCCAAAGATCGACGAATCTGCGAGCGATGCTATCCAGGATCCAAAAATAAGTGACGGTCGTGCCATGCCTTAGTATTCTCCAAGAGTAAGAATGGGCGATGATAATCACCAAGGCGGGCACAACAAGAAGGTTCTAGGATGAGAGATATGGGGATTGCAATTAGCTTCGGAGGATGAAAATGTGAGTAGTCGATCACCATGAATAGATTAAAAGTTAACCGGAGCATGGAGCGGTAGAGCAGTGCTCGGTCACCGAAAGAACTAGAAAATCAGTCGAACAAACAAAACAACCATCAACCAATCCAAGATCTTTTATTTCTTCGATCATCACCTCAACACTTTCGAAAATTCAAAATTCCATATCCGTGCTTAAAAGAGGGCGATCGGGCTCCTCCTCAACTATCTCTTCCACCACCTCAAAGTTAAGTTCTAACACTGCATCAGGCAGAATGAAGTGAGGCTCAATAATCTCACCCTCCTCCAAAACTAGGACCACAACTTCAGCATACTTACAGAGAGCAAGTAAACTTGAATCTCCAACATCCTCTATGCCCTCCAACGACAACACCCCAACACTCCTGTCCAAAACCTCATCAAATAGCACAAGGGGGGGTGATGCGTTCAACCAAATCCCCAATATCAACCTCATTACACACCTCTCCCAAACGAGCATTCCAGCTCAAGTTCTCAACATCCAAGATGGGCTCCACCACATCAAACATCAACAACTCATCAAAAGTAAGCTGCTTCACCTCTTCACGGATAACCGACTAAGGATCATAATCGAGTGTGAATTCAGGATGATAGTAAATTTGTTGGTTGTGGTCTGGAGGAGGAGGTGGGGTGTATTCTTCATAGCTCGGATAATAGGGAATTGAGTCAAGAGGGGCATAAGAGTTGTAGCTCGGATAGAAAGAATCCAAATCGGGTGGAGCATACGAGTCATATTCTGAGTAGTAAAAACATGAGGCAGAGGGAGCGTATGAAGGTTCAAAACCCAGATTATAAGAATTTTCGTTGAAGATTGGGTGATAGTGATTATGTGGTGGGGCGAGAGGGTCAAAACTAGGATTGAAGTGGTCTGGTGAAGCATATGGATCATTGTGTCTCGAATCATATGAATTTGAATATGGGGCCCATTCAGGTGATTAGAACGTCCCCATGAACCAATCGTACACTTCCTCCTATGTTATCAAGGAATTGGGCTCCAAACTTACCAACCATTTTCTTGCTTGCTCCTTTAGTGTGAAAAGGAAAAGTCACATCTTCACTTGATCCCTCGTAAGTCCAAGAAGAGGGAAAGTCCAGGTGATGGCATCATACTCTCAGATGAACTTCAGCGGATCCTCTCTTGGGAGCCCA
The DNA here is from genome assembly GCA_014905375.1 of Phtheirospermum japonicum. Classification (NCBI taxonomy): domain Eukaryota; kingdom Viridiplantae; phylum Streptophyta; class Magnoliopsida; order Lamiales; family Orobanchaceae; genus Phtheirospermum; species Phtheirospermum japonicum. The sequence goes on along the minus strand of BMAC01000147.1, from coordinate 210,904 downwards.
TGAAAAACTGAGAGTTGCTCGAAGAAATCATCAGGATCGTAGTTTCGCATCGCGAAGCTCAATGCAATGGCTGGTCGAAAGACATGCCAATCGTACAGTTTACCATACAGGTCAGACATTTTCTCTTTTTTTCTAATATATATGTATTTTTTATTTTTAAAAATGGTTTGTTGAATCTCGGGCCTTGGTCGTCGAGGTACCTTAAATGCACAACACTCAACACACGAGATTAAACGCACCGATGGAAAATAACAATAATAAACAAAAATAAAAATCATAAACGAACACTGAACACAAACAAAACAAATAAAAACACGAACAAAGATCACACAGAGCAAACACAGAAATCACAACCTTTAGCCTTCCCCGGGAACGGCGCCAAAATTTTGAATCGAACTTTTTAAACACTTACTTTTTATTAAAATAAAAAGCTCGTCCGCAAGAGAACGAAGCAGTTGTAAGGGGCAAGTTGACTCGAGTCGAATCTCTCGAGGAAGACTAATTTGAATCTATTTTAGTGTTTGATTTCACAAATAAGAAAATAACGAAAAAGCTTATTCTAAACACACGGTCGAATTTGGTTTGTAAAATTGTGGTAACCAAGACGTTGACTTAAATGACGAGAAATAAAATCAAAAACTTTGAAAAGATTAAGAAAACAGGGTTCTAGGGCTCTAGAATCGTCTCCACGACCAATTGGCATTTCATCAAACACAGAGTCTACGAGCTGGGGTCGTCGATCCCAATTTTTAGATTAAATACTCAACAATCCCAATTGATGGTTCTAAACGATTCTAGGCGATTCTAACCAACAAGCATCAAATAATCTAACAATACAAACTCAACGCAAACATGAACATCATAATTTAAACAAGAAAATTCATAACCAAAGAAAATAAGAAATTCGAATTATAAAAGCGAGGAAATTGAAAACTTACTAAATAACGGAGAAGAATAACATCGTTCGAATGAGAAATTAAACAATTTAAAACGAAACTTACGTCCAATAAATGAGCAACTAYTAATGATATAAAATCTACTAAAAACATTAAAACTAGAGTTCGAATCGGGAAAGGGAAAATAAAATGGAAGAAACAATAAACACTCTAGAGTTGTCACCCCTAAGAGGTCCGAGAGGAGGTTCTCGTCGCAATCGGTCCTGTCCCACTCTCTCCTCTCTTCTGCCTGCTATCGCAGCTATCTTTTTAAAGACAAAAAACTGGACCTGTTCATTTTCTAGGCCCAGGGCTCCAAATTCCCGTATCTGCGCTGGCACTGGGTAACCCAGTGTGGATAACATACCCAGTGTCAGTGGTAACACGTCAAATCGGGGCCCAATTTTGTTAAAACTCCACCCGCAGACCCACACTCGTCCATCTCAGACCAAAACACTTCAAAATCCCGCTAAGTAGGTAAATATTCTACTTTTTCGCCGATTTTCTCGTTCTCGTCTCTCGGTTCTTGCAACGGTTTGCAAGCTTCATCTTTTCAGTACTGAGCTTCCTAGGCCTACTTAGCTGTATGGGGAAAAAATAGAATAATCACCCAATTTCAATAGTTACGATCAAAATACGGTAAAATAAGTCGTAGATACATAATATAAAAATATGCTCAATCTATCTAATCTATACCGAAATTAATAACAAATCTAACTAAAATACTACCTAAATATATACAAAAATCAAGACAAACGCATACTAATCAGGTTCCAACCAATATCAATCCACACAACTCAAATCATACACATAAGCAAGCATACGAAAGAAGTTACTAAACAAGGACACCTCCCCCCCCCCCCCCCCCCCCCCCCCTACTTAAACCATGCAATGCCCATATTACACATAAAATAATATAAAGTGTGGTAAAAGAGAAGAGAAAGAGATACGTCCCTATAGTCGCGCTTGTGATGATGAGCGTAAAGTGAATTCTAATGGGTGGTGGAATTGAGGGGGACCTACAAAAAGGGGTAAGTGGGAAAAAACAAACATACAAGACTCAAAATTAAAATTAGAAACATCAAATGTACAAAAGAAAGATATTTTTTTATTTTTGAAAATTTTCAATTTTTTTAAAAAATAAAAATACACAAGTGACCAAAAGATTCGAACAAAAATAACAAACATAGAAAATTTGAATTTTTTTTAAATTATATATATAAAAATCAAGTTTGTTTGTGATTTTTATTTGAAAACATTAAAAAAAGAGGTAAGAAAACATTAGGGTTAGACAGAGAGCTCTGTCGACTATGGCGTCGATCGACGGACCGTCGACGGGTTGGACAGAGAGCTCCATCAACCATGGCGTTGATCGACGGTCGATCGACGCCTGCATTTGGCACTTGGTCAACGTCGCGTTGACTACCTCGTTGATCGATGGGTATTCTGAAGGGCCTCATTTTTGCTCATTTGAACGTCGTTCCTCGAGCCAAAACCTTAGATCTTTCAACGAATGTCTCTAGGTATGCATAAAGGGGCCTCGAACTTCGACCAATCCTTCAAAAATATCAAAAATAAGCTAAAAGAAGAGCAAGAACTTGGGTTGCCTCCCAATAAGTGCTTGTTTAATCTCCAAAGCTCGATGACACATACAAGCGATGTCATCCGGGATCCAAAAAGAGATGACAGTCGTGCCATGCCTTTGTATTTTCCAAAAGAATGAGTAGGCTACGAAGGCGGGCAAAGAAAATGAGTACAAGGAGGAGAGAAAGGAATGTTCTAACTTTCTTGGGTGGACAAAAATGAGAGTAGTCGATCACCACAAAGATATCAAAAGTCATTCTGAGCATGGAGCGATGCTCGATCACCAGAAGAACTAGAAAATATGTTGAACAAATAGAACAACCATCAACTAATCCAAGATCCTTAATTTCCCCGGTCACCACCTCAACGCTTTCAAAAGCATGTAGAGCCATATTCGGGCTTAGGAGAGGGCAATCGGAATCCTTCTCGACTATCTCTTCCACTACCTCAATTTTAAGATTTAACAATGCATCGAGCAGAACGAAATGCGGCTCAATAAACTAAACCTCCTCCAAATCCGGCACCAGAACTCCACCATCCTCACAAAGAGCAAGTAAGCTCAAATCTCCAAAATTCTTCGGGACCTCCAATGGCAATACCCCTACATTCTTGTCCAAGACTTCATCAAAAAGCGCGAGAAGGGCGATGCACTCAACCAAATCCTCAATAACCACCTCTTTACACACCCCTCCCAAACGAGTATTTAAGCTCGAATCACGAAACTCCAAGGTGGGCTCCACTACATCAAATATCGGCACCTTGTCTAAACGAGGTTGGCTTATCTTATCCCAAGCTTCATGAACTTTTATGGGTGAAGTGAGTATGGTTTGATGGTTGGAGAATGGATTATTACAAGAAGGAAACAAGGGATAATAATCATAACTTGGATTATAAGAATATGATTCGCGAGGAGCATATGAATATTTATATCTCGAATCATGACATTTGGTAGGGGGAACATAAGGCTCGAAATTCTGATCATAGGAATTTGATGTCGGAAGAGAAAGTGGGTCGTATCTCGAAGAATAAGAATTGGGTGGAGCATACGAATCATATCCCTGTGTAACAAAAAGGTGTGGCGGGGGAAGCTTATGAGTCATTATAGTTGGGATTATGGAAACTGGAAGTTGGGGCATAAGGATCAAAATAAGGATCATAGGGATCGGAGTTTTTAGACGGGATCCATTGATGATTCGGAGGTTCGGATTGAGAGAAGTACAATGACCAATGAACCGATCGTATACTTCCTCCCACATTTTTGAGAAGTCGGGCTCTAAATTTCTCAACCATGTTCTTGCCCTGTCCTTCAACGTGAAAATGAAGAGTTGCATCTTCACTTGATCCTTTGTAAGGCCTAGAAGTGGGAAAGTTCGGGTGATGGCCTCGTACCCGCGAATAAACTTAAGCGGATCCTCGCTCGGGAGCCCATGGAAAACTGTTTTGCATGTAATTGTGGTGTTTTTCTCGTGTTTTTAATTAGAGTTTAATGTTGTTTAGAGTAGTTTTTGAGTCGATTCGTTAGGGTTTTAGTTTGTTTTCTTATTTTAATGTTTTGAGCTTTATTTATCCGATGTTGGCGATGTTTGTGTGATTCTTGGGTTTTTAAGTTCAAAGTTCTTGTTTCGTATGTGGCTTAATGAATTAGATTCACGCCAAGACGTACTGGCATGCGCCTAGGTTCGAGCCAAGGCATTGAGGCCCAAAATTCATGCCAAAACAAGAGAACATAGCCAAAAGCAGCCCGGATCGACTGCCAAATTGACTGAACAATAGAGGCTGATCCATTTTAACCAAGGAAGTCGATCGACTGCCAACCTGTCGATCGACTTCCGTTCGATCGACTGAGAACCACGGATCGACTGGAAGTCACCCAAATCGACTAAACAATAGAGACGAACATTGGAGCAGCAGGGCAGTCGATCGACTGCAACTCAGAGACTTTTAGGATTTTTGGCATTTTTACGATTTTGCCCCTACAAACAGCTATATAAACCCCACATCTTTCACCAACAAAGGCATCAACTCTCCTCCCAACTCTTGCATGTGCTTGGGATTACTTTCTTTATGTAGATCTTAGATTTAATTTCAAGCTTTTCTTGGGTTTGTAAGCTCAAGAAGAATTCAAGTCATCACTTGGATTTTATTTGATTTGTAATTTTATTCAAGCTTTTGGATTCTCTTTCTTAATTCAAGTGAGTTTTCCTTTATTTTCTTCCTTGTTCTTCAATTTCAAGCCTGTTCTTCAATTTATGCATTTTGCCTTAGCTCTTAGATTTATTGTTAGATTTTGTGATTTGGCTATGAAATCTAGGTGAGTGACACACGAAGATCATAGATTGGGTCCTTGATCATTTTTATTTCAAGCATATCATATGCTTTATTTTGGTTTTTATTTTCATACATAATTTTATGTCGAATCCTAGATCTACTCTTCGTTTCTTGTTATTTTTCGAAAAGATTTAAACTTTCACGTCAACTTTTATTGCTCTTTCTATTGGTGCTTTCGATTTTCGTTAATTTGCATTATTGAGGTTTTTATGATCATGCAAGCATAGTTGTACCTTAGGCAATTTTAGTTGTACTTTGTTGTTCCTTGCTTTTTATTGTTTATTTTCATTATTGCTTGCGATTTCCATTGGGCATATGCACGAGGCATACGAAATACGTGCAATTCCATTCATAGTTAGTTTCATAGATTCTCATTTATTTTTGTTAATTTCCATTTATTTTCATTTTCTTTCAATTTCAAAAGATAAAAACCCATTAATCCATAAAATCGCAATCGAATTCCGATAATACCAAACCATGAACCCCTTTTCTTACTCATCACCACTAAAAAACTACAAACAAAATTCGGGAGTTACTTGGAGTAGAAATCTTTAAGATCGTACTCCAGCATTGCAGGACTCAATGGAATGGCCGGTCGAGGGGCAGAAGAAGCGTACGGGTTTCCATACGATTGATACCTTTGATGGTTAGACATTCTCTCTCTTTTTTTTTTCCTGAAATGGCTCAATGAATCTCAGGCCTCAAGGAATGTACCTTACATACACAACACTCAATGCGTAAGATTAAACGTACCGGTGGAAAATAATAAAAACAAATAAAAAGAAAAATCACAAACAAACACAACACACAAATGAAACAAATAAAAATACAAACAAAAGTCACGAAGAGCAAAAACAAAAATCACAACATTTTAGCCTTCCCCGGCAACGTCACCAAATTTCTGAATCAAAATTTTTACACTTACTTTTTTATTAAAATAAAAGTTCGTTCGCAAGAGAATGGAGCAATTGTAAGTAGTAAGTTTGACTCGAGAAGACTAATTAGAAGCAATTTTTTTGTTTGATTTCATGAACGAGAAAATAACAAAAAAGTTATTCTAAACACGTGGTGGGATTCTTGTTTGAAAATGGTTTAATAACTAAGAATCAAACCATGAGAAATCGCAACAAACACAACTACGAATCAAGACCATCACAAATCCAATAAGAAAATTCATAATCAAAACAAATAAGAAATTCGAATAATAAAAGCAAGGAAATGAGAGCTTACTAATTGAAAATGGAGAGTTTCAACAATCTAACGAGGAAAATATGCAAATTAAGACTAAACTACATCCACCATCCGAGCAATTCTTAAAAATCTATACTCTACTAAAAGCTAAAAAGCTGGATATTTAAGAAGAAAATAAAATGTAAAAGTTGAAGAGAAAGAGAGATGTTGTTGGGCATTCAAACCCTAGGGGGGTTCAAAAGATTAATTTCTAAAAAATAAATATTATATTTATCGAGCTAAATGAGAGCAAAATAGTCATTTTGCCACCGATGCTGAAAAATAGCCACGTCGATGGCGTGCCAATGGCGCGTCAATGGCACGTCGGTTGGGCATCTACGACACGTCGATTGGGGCATTGATGGTGCATAGATTGGTGGTTGTGCTTCGTGGGCCTGAGTCGTGTTTTCGTCAAATTGAGCCAGTTGTGATCCTCGGGAACGCTCTCAGGCTTGATCGACTTCCTTAAAACGAAGAAAAGTAAAATAACATAAAAATCTACAAAAAGTAAAAGAGAAATACGAAAAACACTAAAAAGATGACAAAAGCTACGAAGATGTAAAATAAGGGAAAACGGGGCAAAACATGACTAAAATCCGACTAAAACACACACGACAAGACACAAAAACATACAAAAATCACACACAAATATGTACAAATCATCCTCCCTATTGATTGCCCGTAGGTCGATGCCTGATCGGCAAGCCCACCATGGCTAACCCAGCCCGACCCCAAAAAAATCTAAAACATTTTACATTTAAAAAATTTGCAAATACTTCCTTCCTTCTTATCTAGTTTGCAAATAAAAATTACAAATTTTTGAAAAATTTAAAAAAAAATCATAAATCATAAATTTCAAATATGTTTTTCCTTTGTGTAGTTTTATGTTTGTTCGAGTCTTTTGGTTTCTTATGTTTATTTTTATTAAAAAAAAAAAGAATGAAGGAAAATATTCAAAATAATCACAAAGATATTTTTCTTTTGTACATTTTGATGGTTTTATTTTATATTTGAGTCTTTTGTATTTGTTTTTTTTTTCTCTTTTTCCCACTCACCCGTTTTGTAGGTTTCTCTTGCCTAGACTGCCCCATGGACATCAAAAAATTAAAAATAAATAAAATATAAAAGAGGAAGAAAAAAGTACAACAAGAGAATTCCGTGTACAAGTGATATGTACATAATAAGTCGTGAAACCCATGTACGCATTTTTATTTTTTATTTTTTTAGATTTTACTTTTAAAGAGGTGCATAGATGATTGGGCTAGAAGGGTACCGACTTAGTGGGTTGAGTGTTAATAGATCTTGGTCGAGACATGGATGGGGGACGTACATGAAGGGCAACTAGTTACTTTTAGGCATCCAAAAGGGAGTCTAAATCTCTTACCTCAATGTATCGTATTGTCTTTTTAGTCGAGTTTCTGATTAATATGATGCATAACTCCTCGAATCATTTGAGTGAATTAGTTTTTGATTCATCGGGGGATTAGATTTTTCTTGTCTATGTCTAGGATTGATTTTGTGTGGGTGAGTTGATTCGTACATATTTGTGTGTATTTTTCATATGTTTTTGTGCCTCATTTTTTGTACTTTTATCGGGTTTGAGTTGTATTTTGTCCCACTTTTTCTTGTTTTGCTTCTTCGTAGCATTTATCATCTTTTTCGTGTGTTTTGTGTTTTTCTCTTATTTTTGTAGATTTTTATGTTATTTTGTCTTTCTTTATTTTTGGACAGTCGAGCGAGCCCAAGCGCATTCCCCATGATCAGAACCGACTAAATTTGATAAATACACGACCCGAACCCACAGCCATCGATCGACATTCCATCGATGGCCAATGTATGCCTGATCGACGCGCCATCGACACGAAAATTTCCCTAACATCGCCATTTTCGGCCATCTTTTGGAAAGATTATCATTTTGCCCCAAGTTTCACCTATATAAACCCATAAAGCAGGTGGAAATGATGCCTTCGAATCCCTTAGGGTTTGGATGCCTAAGCTTTCCTTATCCTCTTCTTTTCATCCTTTTGCACCTTCAATCCTAAAATCATTAATTAGCTTAGTTAGTAGAGCCTTAGTGTAGTAGTTAGCTTAATTAGTGTGTGAAGAAGCTTAATGTAGTGTGACGAAGTAGTTGATCTTTTGATTTCAAGACTTGAAGAACTTTGGTGTGGGTATTTCGTAATTTTTGTTCTCTGGCATTTTCTTGTCAATTCCTATGAATTTTTTGAGCTTTATGTATGGTTCGTATTTTGATTGTAAGAAATTTCTTATTATGCCAATGAACTTGAGTATTCTTCCATTATTGTCTTTTTTCTTGTTTTAAGTATGTTTCCCCTTTTGGCATAGTGTAGAAAGTTGGCGGAGATAGGTAGATGGGTTTAGCCAAAATAGTCAATTTTTGCACTTAGTTGTGATTTCAGTATAGGTTCTTGATTAAGATATATTCAAGCATTATAGCTTCTTTGATTTTCTAGTTGTAGTTTAAATGTATTTTCCCTCCATGCTTTGTATTAATTTATTTGTGTTTTTAATTGTGAGTTTACGATGTTATTAGTTTTAATTATAGATTTTCTAATTGGTTTAATTATGTGCATGCTTGCTCTTAGTTTATGTTATTGCATGTCATACTTTAAGTTAGAATTTATGGGTCTACGGTCTAGATGGATTTATAACCATCAAATTGTTACTATCGGGTGTTAATTGAGAGTCGGGATTGACAACTCCGGTTCATAGATTAAGTGTTCGATAAATTGCTAATTAATCATTTAGACGAATTTGAAACCCATAGACCCTCATATTATTAATTTTTACAAGATTTAAAATTTAATTCTCATCATTTAAGTTCTCTTCTTATCTTTTAAAAACCCAAAACTTGAGAATTAATCTTAGTGAAACACAAAGATCTCTTTTGATTAGTCTTCCTTGTGAGACTCAACTTGATTCACCTCACTGCACTACGATCGACCCCGTTCTTATGGGCGATCCTTAAATTTTTTTGTGAAACATAGTGTGTTTGAGATCACTTCAGTATCCAGGTTCGGAATGTAATACTCTTCTTCTTTGGATAAGTGTTGAGGAGATGGTGGTGGTGACGGGGTCGGTTCCCATACATGGATTGCTCGTGAGGTATTGCCTCCTCATCAATTTTTTGGTTGGTTAGTGTGTCATTTGTTCAGATTTTCTCCAAATTCTCTATGTGTAGAACTTGCACACCAAGTGTTCGACAAAATTTCCCAAAGATCTCACACTTTAAAATTCCTTCTTTTTCGACCCACATTCGCTTCGATATTATTTCATTATATCTCGGGCGGGAAAAAGGAAAGACATTTCGGGCAAATACGATGCCCCATTCCCTATTTACTCGAAAGAAGAGGGGACAGTTTTTGCTACAATCGAGTAATCAATCTTGATGACATCGAGGAGCGCGCCCGAGAAGCTCGGAACATCGTAAAATCTTACAATATATCAAGGGACTCGGGTGCACCGCGTTCGTCCAGATGGACCTTCCCAGATATCATGAACTCATGCTTGAGTTTTTCGCCACGTTGAACATCTTTGCCGATCAGACGTTCACTTTCCGACTTAGGGCAACAAAATTTGAGGGAATGAGCGTCTTCTAGAAGAAGTGTATGTTTAGGTTTTCTAGCTCTTGGGGTCTCTAATCTCCTGGCGGCAAACGCGGCATGTCATCATTGACTCGCTCTCGAGACCTCAGTCAAGGTGGATCTTCATCTCGACGCACCGAAGGAAATGAGGAAGAAGTTCCACAAACTGGTTCGGGCCCGCACCACGATTGGGAGCGATTTTTGAGGGAAACCGGGATTTTTAAATGAGAATGTTCGAGAAGCTCCAACTCATAGATGAAAAAATTGACAATAATCACAAAATCAATCGTCGAAGTTTTTGGAAGTTAAGAGCTCGCCTCTCCCATGTCGAATAGTGTATCAGCCAAGAAACTCCATCTCAAGCAACGGATTCTCATTTGGAGATGGATCTCAACGACGATCCTCCCACCGAAATATTAAAAAAAGGTTTTCTGTTTGTATTGTGTGCTTGTGTTTTTCTTTTCCTGTAGGCTCCTCTTGACTTCACTACCCGTTGGATGTCACTTGACACTCGTCTTATTATCACGAGCATGAATATATGGACATTTCTCTCTCTCTCTTCCCTTTTACCGTACTTTAACTTGTTTTATATGCAATGTGGGCATTGTATGGTTTAAGTGTGTGTGTGTGTGGGGGGGGGGTCCTTGATTAGTAAATTCTTTTGTATGCTTGCTTGTGTATATGGTTTGCGTTGTGTGGATTGATCTTATTCTATTCGTATGTTTTAAGTGTGTGTGTGGATGGGTGGTTGTCCTTGATTAGTAAATTCATTTGTATGCTTGCTTGTGTATATGGTTTTTGTCGTGTGTATTGACATTGGTTGGAAACTTGACGAAGTGACGTGATTAGATGCTTTGTTTAGGTTGTTTAGACTTTCGTTCGACATTAGTGTAATTGTGGGGAATGAAGTGTAAGAAACCTATGAAATTTTTTGATCATTGTTTTATTCATGTTTCATTCAAAGAGCCGAATACTCTCTACTAAACCCATTTTTAAATGCCCTCTATAAGAGTTTTTGTAAACTCTTCATTTTATTTTTGGAGACTTTAAAAACACCATTTGCTTATCGAGAAATATTATAAGTTGCATTTAACAACATGATATTGGAGTCAATGAACTCTCATTTTTGAGTTGTAAATATTGTGTTCGTCCATTACCTCGCCTTTATGGGTACTCAATAAAAAAAGAAAAATATAAAAGATACAAAAAGAAAAAAAAATGGTACAAGAAGAGAAATCCTTGTACAAGTGAAGTAAATATAATAAGTCGTGCAACCCATGTACGTATTTCTATTTTTACTTTTTAGATTTTATTGTTAAAAAGGTGTATAGATGATTGGGCTAGTCGGGTGCCGACTTAGTGGTTTGAGCGTGAATAGATCTTGGCCGAGGCATGGATGGGGAACGTTCATAAGGGCGACACATTACTTTTAGACGTTCAGAAGGAATTCTAAACTTCTTATCTCAATGTATCTTGTCATCCTTTTAGTTAAATTTCCAATTGATTTAATGTATTAACTCCTCGAATCATTTGAATGCATTAGTTGTTAGTTCATCGGGTGGCTAGGTTCTTCTTGTCTATATCTAGGCTTGGTTTTGACTGAGGACAAGCAAAAATCTAAGTGTGGGATAGTTGATTGTACATATTTGTGTGTGATTTTTTTATATTTTTTTTGCATTTTTTCTTGTGTGTTATAGCGAGTTTTAGATCGTATTTTCTCTCATTTTTCTTTCTTTTAGTTTGTATGTAGGTTGTGTCATTTTTATTCCGTTTAACACTTTTTTGTCTCTTCTATTATAAATATCATTCTAATTTTGTCTTCTTGTCTTTTTAGTCTTCCGAGCGGAGCCACGCGTGTCCCCATGAGTTACGACTAGTTCGAAATGACTAAAACTAGATAAGGATTCGCAAAGCTTGTCATCGGTCGACTAGAAATCAACACAACATCGACGCATCATCGACACACACCTCTCGCCCATGTCGAAATCCTCAGTTTATCGACCTTCCGAGGTGTACCATCTACCATCGATCGATGCATCCCGTTGACGTGACATCAACAAGCGCCTACCAGCTTAGTCGATAACCCTAGTCGATTGACCCACCAAGAACAATGCGCCATCATCGATCGAAGGAAGAATGACGCTAGAGATATCGTTGATCGATGCAAGTCGATGGTCATCATTCCCAGGAAAATTACCACGCTGCCCTCCTCGACTGACACTATTTAAGCGTCAACATTCTCCAGCTGCGGCCAGATCTGATCACTCCTTATTCTGACCTAGATAACACACTTTTGAACATTTGAATCCTTCTTTTACTCTTGCACTATTTTCTTCTTGATGATTCGCTTTTGATTATCGAATTTAGAGACTACGGTGTTTTGGATATTGGGAATTCAGCTCGTTGGGAGATCCTTTTTTTTGCGATTTATTTGTGAATCATTTGGGTAATTTCAATCATTTAATCATAGAAACTAACTTGTGAATCTTAATAATTATTTTTAATATATTGATTGCTTTCATTTTATATTTCATTTAATCGTTAAGTTTTGGGCTGAGTTTGTTTGCGTAAGATGGTTAATTTCTATGGTGATTGTCTTATTTTCTAATCTAGAGTGTTATCGTTTAGGCGATTAGAAGTTAGTGGAATTTATGATGCATTTTGGCTTAATTCTCACCTTTATTTGTTTACATGTTACTTATCGTCCTTTATCGCGTTCAATTCGTATGTTCATAGATCTCATTTGATCATTCAATTTGTCAATTAGTTCCAATGTTTGAATTAAAGTCGTGTTAATCATTTATTTCTCGTTCTTAAAAATAAAACAAACTACCAACTTTCTTGACCGTGTGATTAGTTAAGTTGTGCTTATATGAACATTTCAGTTCTGATTGTCATTCCTCGAGAGATTCGACTCGAGTCAAACTTATCACTTACAATCATTTCGTTCTCTTGCGGACGAACTTTTCTACAATAAAAGTAAGTGCAAAAAGTTTGATTCAATTTCAAACGAACATGTTGTTTCATACTTTGAATATATGTCTTAGTCATTTTGAGATAAGTATTAATCTACTATTGTGATTCGTTTATAGTGAATTGAATCACAATATACTTGATTGGTTGAAAATGAATGACATTTGGAGATCATTGTAAAACCAAACCCCGTAATACTTTGTATCAATTGATTTTTCCAAAAATCATATAAATTATGGTTTGTTTTTGTATAGTTTATATATTTTAATTATTTATAATGATCATTTGTAACGACACAACTCAAGTCATTTTATATCGTTTAAATAAGACTACATTATCTAAAATATATCATTTGTCAAACTTAAACCACATATGGTCATTGTGGGATTCGACCTTTCTCATTTTGTAATACATCTACACTATATACTTGCGGTTAGGTAGAGTTTTAAAATGGACAAGTTTTTATTAATCGAACCAGTCCCTAGTGAGAGCTATCACGTTCGGATTTAACTCTCTCGTACTAAGTCTTGATTTTAGTGAGTGCAGCTTCTAAATGAGCAATGATAGTTTTATGTTGAAGATTCTTAGATGTAAAATGTTTGTGCATTTTTTTGTTCAAACATCAATCTTCTTCTTTTGCTCTAGCCATTCGTTTAGAAGTTCCTCATAGGCATCAACTAGTTCGATATCAATAAAGTATTTGTTGTCATGTTGTTGAGAGCCTCAGATAGATTTTTCAGTAATATTTCGACAAACATAGAAGGCATTAGAGTGGTCAGGCCTGAATACATCTACAGATGTAATGGAAAACGTAGCGACATCCCCGATCACATTGTGATAGGCATTAATAAAATCTTCTTAGGGAATATCAAGGAATGATCCTCAAATATGAGCTCGAATTCGTCATCGAACTCATTTTCACTTAAAGTAGCATTAAAGCTATTAGCCACGTGTTAGCACATTGTTAAGAAATTTACCAAACCCATAATATGCATGACACCTTATGGATTCAAGAGTTTTGATATCAAAGTTTTTCATCCAGAATCTAAGGCTCTCTCGATTTCTCAGAGTGAAACTTTTTGAGAAAATCATAAAATGATTTTGTTTGAAATCTGGTTTTGATGATGAGATTTGACAAAATTTTAAAAATATTTTATAGTAAGAGCATTATCTTCATCGCCTTAATTAGATTTGCCAAGCTCAGCAAAAATCTCAATCATCTCATTATGCATATCTTGGCCAGAAGAAGAAGGGTTTGCTGGAAACGCAACATTCCTTCCTTTAATTTGAGAATATCAATTTACAAAATTTAGCTTTAAACAATTGGAGAATCTCAATGAGTTCATGAAGGCCAGGTGTTAATTAATCATGAGCTTTCTCAATTGAAGAGACTTTAATGTGAAAATGAACTGGGAGAGAGTGTAACATCTAACTAACCTAGCATTTGAGGTTTGTTCTCCGAGGGACTGTGAATTATTAGCGATTTCACATAATCTTCCACTATATACAGAAGTAGTTTCATCCTCCTCCATAGGAAAATTCTTACACCTAGTAGTGGTCATACAAAGCCTTGTCAATCAAACGCTCGCACACCCCTAACAATGAAGTTGTAGGATATCACGTGCTTCATTGGCAGTAGCAAAATTCAAGACAATGCGGAACATGTTTGACTCTATTGTACAAAAGTTTGCAGAAAGATCTTTAAAATTCATATTACTATCAAGACAATCATTTATTATCCATGGCATCTCATCTTGAGGCCTAAAATCACCATCTGCATCAATAAGCTGCGGAGGTCTCCACTTGTGGTGGATCATATACCATGAGTGTTCAACAATTGATTTGATGTAGACACGCATTTAACATTCCAAGTTACATAGATTGGCCCATCAAGTATTGGAGGACGAGTATTGTAACCACCCGACTTTGAATTCATAAGTTTGCAAAAGAGGATCGACACTTAGTGTAAGCAAGTTCTGGCTCTAATGCCACTTGAAAAAATTGCAGACCTCGATTCACAGTTTTAAATAATAAAATACGTGTGTATTGTGAAGAGTGTAAATAATAAGTAATGTAAATATAAAAAGACACATATAAAACTTTGGTTATATGAATAACTTATTCTTATAGTCGAGCAAAAAATATTTACTAATCAAACTTGTGTTTCGGTGATTTCAAATAGCGTAATTTACTAAGTAAAGATAAACTAAAAAACTCTAAAATAGTAGATATGATTCAAATCAGTATAACTCTTTCAAGAATTAAGATTCACAATCACAAGATTTGATCATAACGAAAACTGTAACAACAATGGAAGAAAATAATACAAATTGTAGGATGTTATCACAGATGATGAAAGCATTCGTAGTCACATCCACCAAATACAAGAATCTGCAGTTTGAATAAATATGCTCTAAACTATTCTAGCTTCGATTATTCTCTCAGAAATTCGTGTCTAAGTTGTGAACAATCCATCAACTTTATATTGGTACACGTTGCTTATAAAAGAGACCTACAAAATAAGGAAAAGAGATATACATAATATAGAAAAACTCTACGGTGCCTTTAAGGGTACCATACCTCCACCCCCTCCTGCATTTACAACCATAAATCTCTTAATCTAAAAAGTCTAAAATTGATCCAATGGTTGTAAATGCACCCCACTAAGTGAGGAGTGGTACCGCGAAAGCGCCGTAGAAGTTCACCATAATATATTGCAAGTAAATATTATTAATAAACAAATAAAATAAGATTTTAGAGTTCAAAATAATATTTTCCAGTCATATATGAAAACTAATTTAGGAAAAGATTATAACTTAATTTAAGACTTAAATAAAATACATGATAATTACTAAAAATGATAATATCAATTTTTTTTATAAACAATTAAATTTTGAAAAGAAAATTAATATATTAAATAAGACAAAATAATAAAATATTTATTAAATTATATGTGATTCAACAATATGAGTTCGTAAATACAATTTTATACTAATAATTTGCTATCACATGGTTAGATAATTCTATTATCATATTTAAAGCACTTTTCTTGTTTTCTTGTAAAATAATACTTATTATATTATATTAATTATTATTATTCTTGTTATTATTATTATATTTTTTTGAGTTTTACTTAAAATAATATACTTAAGATCCTACTTTTAACAGTCAAATTAAATTAAGATTTCTAACTCAGAAGAAATAAATGGGCCAGCTTGTTTAATTCATAAAAGCTTAGGAGCTAATTTGTTCTATCTGAAAAAGATAGAGAGCCTTGATAAACAAAAAAATAGAGTAAAGGACTAATTAATCCTGATGCAATAGTTAAGGGGTTTGAGTGCGTCTTTTCCCAAATGAAATAATAATAAATTTGTTTATAGTGCTTCTGTTTGAAACTTATAATGTTAGGGCGATTAACCTATGTTCAATTTCACATATGTGTTCGTATGTTTCTTCCTTGCTATTTCTACGGTACTGAAACTAAAAGAGGAAAACCAAAACTTCATTACAAGAGAGACCAAATTACCTAAAAAAAGAAAGAAAAAAAAAAGCGATCGTGAACAAAACTGGTAAAGTGGGAGTTTGTTTATTTATTTGTTTTGTTTTCTTATTTTTAGAGATTCTTCTATGACTCCATTATGGAGTCCTATGTTTGGCACTGTCAAACGGGTCAGCTTGCACCAGCCCGATGCGAGCTGCCCCAAAATGGGACAGACCGGGCCGGCCCATTTTTACGCGGGCCGAGAAAATCAAGGTCCGCGGTATGCGACTAAAAGCCCGCGGGTCAACGGATCAGCCCGTGGATCAGGTAGTTTTTAATTTTTTTTATATAAAATTATATTTTTTATATTAAAATAAAATAAATATTATAATATATAAAGTTTTATAACAGGTAAATAGGAAATAAAAGAATACAAATATATTTTTAATTTTAACAAATATAAATTCTAATTTTAAATTAATAATAAAATTTATAAGAAAAAAGAAAGAAAATCGAAAAAACGGGTCAGCCCGCTCCGACCCGTGAAAACCCACAGGCTTAACGGGGCGGGCCAAAAAAGTCTGCAATCAAATGGGCCTGGGAAATAGAAGCCCAAAATCGTCCGTTTGCGCGGGCTAACGGGCCAACCCGCGAGTTTTAACCCATTTTGACAGTGCTGTCTATGTTATCTATAGGGTTTCATAATGGAACTCTATCTGGTATTATAGAAAAATAGTTTCTTTTAGTGCTTTGTAACTAGTTTTATCTGTCCAAAGAAAATATAAGAATAGGCATCCGAAGATTACATATAGTCGGGAGCTTGTTTAACAAATATAATAAATAGATAGAGCAGTAGATTAAAAGAAAATCAAATACATATGCATATTTTGGAGAAATTAAATTTGGTAAAGTTGTATACAATAGATTTGACCTAATATTCCAACTATAGACGGGTTGTTAGTTTTGAAAACGAGTATTAAATTCTTAATTTACGTTTCAAGTAGATTATCATATTATATTTACTTTCACAAATCAATATTTGGATGAGTGAAAAATTAATGATCAAGGTTGGACATTTGACTATGTTCGTGTAAATATTTGAAAGGTAAATAGAGTATGGAATTTTTTAGGTAAAGAGAAAATCTACGACGTATGAATAATATTCCTTATTTTACGAAAATTGAATTATTATGTAGTTTTATGCAAACTATTTAAATCATTGGACTTTAATTAGTTTGGACCTATAATCTGTCAAATCTTTATTGTTGAGTAAGACAAGGAGATTGACGTGTATTAGAAATTCTAATTGTTATATTTTCTGTGTTGTTTAAAGTTTTCGTCAAATCTATAAATATCAACTCCTACGTAGTGTAAAAATATAAAATAATATTAAAAAAATATTTCTACATATCATATTTTTACATGCATCACGTATTAGGATTTTGCTCAGTTATATGGCCAAATCTTGTTTGGTAGGGTGAGCGGATTTTGCTCAATTATATGTCATTGTATCTTAGAAGATGCATTGTTATGAATCCATGATCACGTGTACAAAGCACTAAATATATTAAGAAAATAGTTCGCTTGCCACGGATATTTCCCGTTCAAATTATTCTACGTTCTTCTCCCAATTTTATTTGTGTATTCCATAACACATGTAACTTTTTTATTTAATGATACGTCGTTCTTGACAGCTACATTTCTTTAATTCCATGATCCTCATCCACGAAATGGGATATCAATTATTGAAAATCCTTTAAACAGAAAATAACTCTACCTCCTAACTAATGGGAAACTGAAATTTCACTTTGCAATCGCCGCCGACAGAGAGTGATAGTTAATGTACCAATTGTAAAACACTGTTTCACTTCCGTAACACCCAAACCTGCCCTCCTCGTAACTATATTAATACGCCCACAGCCAAATACTAAAAGTCACATATAGAAAAATCATATCTCCTTTTTTAACAAACAAAAATGTCCACCTTTCCATATCCCAGCGCCCTTTTCTTCATTGCTATCCCCCTCATAATAACTCTATACATTTTGTACAAGATGAGCCGAAGGAACAAAAAACCGTCCGAGCCGACCAACTGGCCTCTGCTCGGGATGCTACCCGCTGTTCTCCAGAACATGCATCGGGCCCACGAATACGCAACCGAGGTTTTAGGCCAGTGTGGCGGCACGTACCAGTTCAAAGGCCCCTGGTTTTGCAACATAGACATGTTGTTCACATGCGATCCCGCAAATATCCATCATATTTTCAGCAAGAATTTCTCGAATTACCCAAAAGGCCCCGAGTTCAGGAAAATCTTCGAAATCCTGGGAGACGGGATTTTCAACGCCGATTTCGAGTTATGGGAAGTTCATCGGAAGACAACTCTTTCCCTGCTGACACGTGCCGACTTCTCGAGCTCCCTGGAGAGGATTGTATGGGACAAGGTGAACACGGGCCTTTTGCCTGTTCTTGACAATTTTAGTCAACAGGGCGCTGAGTTTGACTTGCAGGATATTTTCCAGCGTTTCATGTTTGATAATATTTGTAAGCTCGCGTTGGATTACGATCCGTGCAGCTTATGTCTTGATTTGCCTTACGTTGCTTGTGATAAGGCGTTTAATTACGCTGCCGAGCCGCTTCTGCACAGGCATATAATCCCGGAGACCATTTGGAGGCTCCAAAAATGGCTCAGGATCGGGAACGAGAGAATATTAAGCGAGGCCCGCCGGGCTTTCGATGAATTTATTTACCCGCGCGTTGAGTTGAAGAGCGTGGATGAAGGCGATGACGATTTTAGAGTATTGAGAGCTTTCAAGAAGGTGTACAAGGAGAAAAATATCGGCTCGTCTGGCGATTTAAGAGATTTCCTGAGGGACACGTCGTTGAGTTTGATGTTTGCTGGTAGAGATACGACCAGCACTTGTCTGACGTGGCTATTTTGGCTGGTCGCTAGGAACCCGACCAAGGAAACGAAGATTTTAGAAGAAATCGAGAAGGTGTTGAATTTAAAGAAGAATGGATTTTTCAATGTTGAAGATTCGAAGAAATTGATATATCTCCACGGTGCTTTGTGTGAGTCTCTTAGGCTGTTCCCACCGGTGGCATTGGAGCATAAAACTCCGACTCGGCCTGATTATTTGCCGAGTGGTGTTTACCTAAAACGGCATACTAAAATAATAGTTTCGTTTTATTCGGTAGGGAGAATGGACAATGTGTGGGGAAATGATTGCTTGGAATTTAAGCCCGAGAGATGGATTTCGCCGAGTGGAGGAATTAAGCATGAGCCGTCTTACAAGTTTCCGGCGTTTAACGTTGGGCCAAGGACGTGTTTGGGTAAGGAGATGGCTTTTTTTCAGATGAAAATGGTAGCTGCAACAATCTTGTATCATTACAATGTTGGGCTTGTGGAGGGACATGTGGTTACTCCTCGTGACTCGATTATATTGCAAGCGACGAACGGATTGATGGTCAGGCTGTCCAGAAGGATTGTGTGATGATTGCTGTGATAAAGTGTGATATAAATAATTTGTAGTCACGGTTATGTTTGTCATGTCTTTCTAATTAAAATATGGGCATTGTTTGTGTTGTTTGTAATAGATGTTTGTGATGGAAAAAATGAATAAATATGAAGGAAATTTGAGCGAATTTTAGACATTAATTTTTATTTTATTTTTTGGTTTCATTTGTCGAATGACAAGTTTGGATGTGCAATCGTGTTCTATGTTGTGAGAACATTAAAATGATATATTTATTTGTCCAAAATGGGTTTTGAAAGATAAAGATATTAAGGATCAAAGTTTTGTATTGAAATGGGTTTTCTCCTTTTCAAAGTGGCTTGTCCCACACAGGAAAAACAAGAGAAAATGAACAAACTTATAAAGTATCACATTCTTACTAAGGGATACTCTAATAAGTAATAAGGCTCCACGTGCGCGCGCAGGGGGTGGTGCAAATCGCAACCTGCGTACACGAATGAAAGATCAAAATCGAGCTTATTAATAAAAAGCCCAAGTTTTACAATTTTCTGGAATAAATTATTTATTTTATATTTCCATAAATAATTTTAACACTTAAAATGCTGCACCTTTTAAATTTTGAGTTTGAAACAACATAATTAATTTTTACTTTCAATTCATTTGTAACTTCCATCAGTGCAGAATGAACCCGTACATAAGTTGAGAGGCTCCTCTTCAAGTTCAACACACCAAAAAACGAGCAAACTTATCCTTTTCAACTACAGTTTTTGGTGTTCATTTCCAGGCTTTCATTTTCAGTTCACCGAAGTTAAAATCCGGTTACCTCCGTTGTATCCTAGGAAACAACGTTCGATACAGAGAGAATTTATTTTAAGAAAATTGTGAATTTCACAAGCCTTGGTTTCTTTATTTTGCTTAAAAACATTTTCAGTATAAGTTTGTAGATTACAAGTTTCTCTTGGGGTGATCTGTGATTATGAAATTTAGCTAGAGTCGGTTTTCAAATGTGGCTTTCCATATATTTTAAGGGGTGTTTTATAGTATATTAAAAGTTTCATGTGCATTTATTATGTTTTTAATGCGCTACTTCACGTATTGAAAAATACTATGCTTTCCTCATTTTTGGATTTTTTTTTAATTAAAAATAATGTTGATTTTGAGGTGATTAGGAGCAATAGCATTAGCAAACTCAAGTCATACTACCAGGGGATGCACAAAGATGAGCTAGAAACGAAATGGTTCAAAACGGACGCATTGGGTAGAATACGCACGACTGACGAGCAGGTGCGCACTACCACAAGTCATGCTTGGGGTCGTGCATGTCAGAAAGTACGCGGACGGAGAGGTTAGCACGACCTGGCGCATGATCATTTTGGTCGTGCTGGGTTTATGCGTGCAACAGGAGTTTTCACAAGCAACGATGTACAACGGTGCACAAGTGTAGGTTGTATCTGGGGTTGTGTGTGAAGTGGTTGAAATACTAAAAGGTCATTTTTTAGGTTTATGTAGTGATTTTGGATCTTATAAAAAAATCATGAACCTTAAGAACCAGAAAATGATATAGTATATCATGTTTGGGAGCCTTAAGAGTATAAGAAGAAGGCGTACACCATCGATCCATCCACGAGGTGAAACGACGAGAATCCAAGATGACTCGAGAGATTCGTGGGGTTTTATCTTCTCTTTTCGTACTTTAATTTAGTTTGATTGTGAGTTATTCGAACATTTCTATATGTTTAGTTTTAATCATTTTCAATAAAAACACATTGATTCCCATATTAATGACAATCGTTCTTAGTTTCTTTTTACATGTTTTGCAATATTGACTTAAAACGTGAACGGATAGACCATATTGAGCTTATGAATATTTGACATAGATAATTGCTTAAATTGATAGATTTAGGGGTATTCTTGAGAACCTTGATCTTTTATTCTATTAGGAGTTCAATTGCATGTTATTGAAAGGTGAGAGACCAATTTATGGTTTCCAATCTACAATTTTAAGATCTCGAGAGAGATTGAGATGATTTGTGTGACCGTTTTATAATATAGTGAAATATAAAAACTCAATTATTTGTGAAGTGAGAATCCGTTATTTGAAACCATTGTTTTGGAATACCTTTCATCATTGTTGTTCTGCAACTATTTCCTAGTTCTTTTAGTACATATGTAAGATATCACATTGTTCGAGGAACCCTAGATGTTGTCATAGTAAAGGATCGTCAACAAGGGTATCTTACTACGTTGTAGATTCTTATCCACGACTTGTATCATTTGATGATGTCATGTGAAGTGTATGACTACCCGAATAATGAAAGTTTCGTAAGGGAACTGCAGCAGGTTATTTCTTATTTATTTAAATTAGATAAATTATTCATCATATGTATTATTATTTTCTAAATAAAAGCATATTTGTTATAATTGTGGTGCTTAATAGAATAATTTAGTCCATTTGAAATCGACCTTGCTCGCCACCACTAGATTTGATAACTCGTACACTTGTGATATTAAAGAAATAGACAAACAATCAAGTATATCATTTCCTAATAGATTATTGGAATATATTGGCAATTGATATATTTCAACTAATGTGTTCAATAATGTTAGCTTGACTGGACCGACCTGATTTGAACAGATGCCTTACTGAGCTAGCATTCCCCAACTCAGAGTGCGCCGGAGAACCTAACTGATTGATAGCATGTCAAACTTGTTAGTGGGCGAGCTTGACCTGATGAAAGGTCATCTCGGTGCATGAATTGTAGGCCTTCGAGGCCCATCAGTTCTTAGGATTCAAGATGAGAACTCAGAAAAGTGTCTTAAAGGAAGGATATCTCCTTTAAGTAAAAATATCAAATTTCCTTCTTAGAGATGATATATTTTGATTATGGAAAAAGTCTTTTGGAAGCACCTTAGTGCCTTGTTTTGTCGGTCGGCTTATTCCTAGCAGAGTTGTACTAGAGATTGAACGATATTCAAAAAATTGAAAGAAGAGGTGGGACGCTACTCGATCTAATTCTTAAGGTGTTCAACTATTTTTTACGCATCAAGTGACACCATTTCTAGGAATTTGAGTAACACCATGTCAATGAGTTAAGACTTGAGATGAAAATACATTAGTTTTTAGGAGACCATGAGTTCGAAAAAAACTATCCAAGAAAGAAACCAATCATATCTAGGAGATTGCCTCCCAAATAGAGAATTCAGGAAATCTATGCGTAGCAATTATGTGCATTGATATTGTTGATCCTGCGATACATTTAAAAGAAAATGGAGAGCAACGCGAAGTACCATCGCAATATAAAGACTTGGTAATCACGCCAAAAATCATAGGATATGTGTAAGAAGGGTGCTCATGAACACTGGAAGCTCCATGGGCATCTTGTTTTATGGATGCCTCGGAAGAGTAGGATTAAAGAAAACTCGCAAAGGATGAACTAATGATATAAAGGCTGGTGGAGCAGAATTACTTCCCATGGGTTAGGTGACCCTACCCATGTCATTAGAAGAATACCCTGTACGGAAAGATGTGCTTACCAAGTTTATTGTTATAGACTCCCCATCCACCTATAATGTTATTTTAAGGTGACCTTCGTTAACAACCTTACAAGTTATAGTATCCACTTACCACGTGCCTATAGTTTCTTGGGGGAATAATGACAGGTACGACGATCGAAAAGTTATATAAGTCGTGCTATCAAGTGTATGTTTAGAGAAAGAGTGAGACTATAAAAGACAAGCGGATGCCCTTGCCATGTAGGGGGATGTATGATGACCAAGAATATGAAGATCAAGGATACGTCAAAAAATAATGGATTATTCACCTAAATGGTGAACTATCCTATATTATGCTTGTTGAGGGAGACGGATAAAAAACAACAAAGCTCCAGAACAACTTGGAAGAAACATTAAAGGATGATATCATATCCTTTCTAAAGGAATAAACATATTTTCTTTCTTGAACAAAGATCTTACGGGGATAAGCCCTAGAGTAGCTATGAATCACCCCAACATTGATTCGGATATAATGTCGGTTAAAGCAAATCAATGACATCGAGCTTCACAAACTAATATAGGAGAAACTAGAAAAGTTGTTTAGAGTCAAGAACATCAAGGAAATGCAATTCCCTGAGTGGTTGTCCAATGTAGTGATGGTACATAAATGAGAAGAAAGGTGGTGCATGTGTATTAATTTCAGATATCTGAACAAAGTATACCCAAAATATCATTACCCATTACCCGAAATAAATCAATTGGTAGGTTCCTCCTCGGGATGTGAATTATTGAGCATGATGGACTCTTTGCAAGGGTATCATCAGATAATGCTGGTGACAGAAGATCGACAAAGGGTGAGTTTAATCACCTTAGAGAGAACATACTACTACATTGTCATGTTGTTCGGACTAAAAACACCAGAGCTACGTACCAACGCTTGATGGATGAGATGTTAAAGGACCATCTGGGATAATATTAAAATCTTATGTACATGATATGCTCATGAAATGTAAGAAGGCTGCAATACATCCAACCAATCTTAGA
Source organism: Phtheirospermum japonicum (assembly GCA_014905375.1). Classification (NCBI taxonomy): domain Eukaryota; kingdom Viridiplantae; phylum Streptophyta; class Magnoliopsida; order Lamiales; family Orobanchaceae; genus Phtheirospermum; species Phtheirospermum japonicum. The sequence continues at coordinate 186,759 of BMAC01000147.1, read as the reverse complement.
GAAACCTATACTTTGAAAAAATATGGGATGAAATTAAATCCGACAAAGTGTTCATTCAGTGTACAACAAGAATAGTTCTTAGGATTTGAAAATGGAGTTGAGGTCAACCATGAGAAGATAAAATTCTTACTAGATATGAAACCACCTGCCAAAAAGAAATACAGGTTCTGACAATAAGGATAACGGGATTAAGCCACTTTATAGCTAAGTCAGTAGAGAGAGGGTTCCTCTTCTTCCAAAGCCTAAGGAAGGTAAATAGGCTTGAACGGACAAAGGAATCTCAAAAGGTATTTGAATATCTAAAAATATTTCTTGTTGAACTACCCTTGCAAACTACACTTTTCGCATAAGAGGATCTTGTCATATACATTTCAATTTGCGAAGTCGCTATCAGCTCGATACTATTGAGAGAAGAGAACAAATAATAGAAGTTGATCTATTAAACTAGCTATATATTAATAAGGGTTTATATTTTCTATTCAGAGTTGGAAAATGGTACCCTAGACATAGTAATCATGATAAAAAGATTTCGCCCCACTTTCTATGTCACATGGTGATAATTCGAACCAAACTCCCCCTAAAGTGGACCCTAAGAAAACCAATAACATCAGAGTGCCTAGTAAAATAGGTAGTTGAACTAAGTGAGTATAATATTATGTACGAAGTACGGATATCAATCTGAGTGCAAGCTCTGGTTGATTTTATACAAGAGAGAATGGGCGACCAGGTCCTAAAAGAAGAATAGCTGAAGTGATCAATGCATGTGGGTGGCTTGTCAATAATTGGTGGTTCTAGAGCGGATAGAGTCCAAACTGCTCTGGAAGAAGACCCGTTTGAGTTTTTAGTAAAATACGGTTCACGCGTCCAACAATGAAGCACAATGTGAGGAGAAACTACTCGTAGAGATGAAAATGGAAATTGATCTCGGAGTAAGAAACATAGCAATACTTAGATTCAAAGTTAGACAAAATCCAGGTGATAAGGGAGTTTGGAATTTGGGAAGATAGAATGAGGAAGTATGTGAAAATGATCGAGAAGATTCAACAAAAGTTCTCAACATTCAAATTAGAGTATGTTACACGCTCTGAGAGTGGACAAGTGTACGTGATGGCTAGAACTGTTGGTGCTTTGGTTTATAGTGAATAAAGAAAAATTATATTAAAAAACCTACTAACCATCAATGTAGAGTAGGAAATAATGTACATGGAGGCACTTGCTTAAATTAGGGCGTACTTGGCTTGTGACGAGGTAGGAAATCAGATGGAAATTAAAATTTCTTAGAAATCATTAAGATTCTACTTGATTGATGTGCTTCTATATAAGTGATCATACACATAGCCTTACCTCTAATGTTTAGCAAAGTAGGAAGGGCATCATCCTGTGAGAAATTCATGAGGGTAATTATGTGATCATGTTAAGAGCTGAGCTATGACATTAAAAGATTTGATAGTAGGCTACAACTATGAAAAAAGGTGTTATAGAGATGGTTCGCTATTACAGAAAGTTCTAAATACACACACCCACCAGACACATCCTTGTAGAGGAAATGACAGTTACGAGTTCGCTCTATCCCTTAGCTTAGTGGAGCATAGATCAGGTGGGATACTTCCAGAGTCCGGTGGACCATGGAGGTTTCTGGTAGTAGCAGTTGATTATTTAACAATGTGTTCAGAGGCAAAGGAACTAACTTCCACCACTGAAAACTCAAATTGTAGTATTGTTGTTCTCTAACATATATTGTCGGTTCTACATACTACGAGTGTTAGTCTCTGATAATATGATGTAGTTCAAAGGACAGAGGATCTGAGCATGGTGGGAAGAGTCAAAAATGAATTAGAGGTTCGTCTCGGTTGCCCACCCCCAACTAAACGAATAAGTCAAGGTCACCAATCGCGTTTTAGTACAAGGAGTGAGAGAGCGCTTGGAAAAAGATGGTGGGGCATGGGTAGGCGAGCTAGATTTGATGCTATGTTCATATAGTATGACACATTGGTCAACTATGGGAAAATCACCTTTTAACTTTGTTTATGATATGGATGTTATTATTCCCGTGGAGATAGAAGTAGAGTCGCATAAGGTCCCAAATTATGATGAAGATGAAAACATCACCTTGATGAGGCGATCAATGAGCCTAATATTTATCGTGCATTTTATTGTCTGCTCTGATCAAAAACTGAAGTGTTATATGAGAATTTTGATTGAGCTGAAGCAAGGGCTTGAGTTGAAACTATTAATAAGTTAGCGAAATTACTAAAAAAACTACCCTTGAAGCTTGGATTACTTACGGAAAACCCCAATTAACTTTGAGAATTACAAAAATGACCCTAACAGTTAAGTGACCTTATTAAATTTATTGACAATTACATCATTAGCTTTCAAGGGTTTACAAATATCCCAACTTCTCGCTTGCCTATTTACAATATTTCTGAAAACCTAGGGTGTTAAACGTAAACACAAAACAAAAATTTGTGGGTTATTTGTTCTATTTAAAAAGGCTGAGTATGCCAATGTGAGAATATTTGAAGATGTCAATGTAGACTATTTGTAATTTTGAAATATAACTAATTTATTTTTTAACTTTTAATTTTAACTTTTATTTATTGTTATTTGTTTTGGTAAATAGGTTAAACATATTATAATTTTTGTTATGATCAATTTCAATCTGAAAATTATGTAAATATATCATAGAGAAAATTTTGTAATATTTTTCATCGTCTCTATCTCTAGGGATATATATGTCTTTTTTTTTTTGAATTTGGAGATTGACTTGAAGCATGAAAATGGTTTGTCATGCACAAATTGTAATTGCTAATAAGTTTTTTTGGGTTTGATTTTATTTAAATGTCAAATTCTTGCCATTAGAACATTAAAAAAAATTAGGAACATCCTTTAGTTTTTTGGGATTATTGCTCTATATTTTATTTTCCTTTTTGGTGCAAATATAAGGTAGTGGGATAGTTAAAAAAAAAACCATAAAGTTTAGCCTATTACAAGAAAAAACCAACTTTGAAAATTACAGAAATGACCCTTGATGTTTGTTTCCATTTAAATTTTCGATCCACCGTTAATTGACCTAACAAATACACTTGCCATCAAATATTTTACTATTACATCCTCAATATTTCATAACATTACAATTAGCCCCAACTTCTCGCCTGCTTATTTACAATATTTCAGAAAAATTGAGGGATGTAAATATAAATGCCAGATGAAAGAGTTGGGGTTATTAGTAATATTTATAAAAGTTGAGGATGTTATTGTTAAAATATTTAATAAGAGAAAATGTAAGTCTGTTTGTAATTTGAAAGTAACATTAAAAATGTTGTATCCTTTGTAGATACAAATGGCAAATCTTATGGCTAGTCATGGTGGAGATGGTGACGATGAACCCACGAGACATCAGAGCAAGCATCTGAACTGACAATGTGAAGCCCCATATGGTTAGCCCAATAGTAAATGATTTTTAATTTTTCAATATTAATATTATTATATACTTATTTTATATGTGTCACTAGTAATTATATTATGTGTTCTCCCCTACAGGTGGACCGACTAGGAAACGGTAAAAAGAGAAGACATGAACAGTAAAATATTAGATATCCAGAACGTCATTAAAAAAGACATTCTAGTATTTTAAATATCAAGAACGTCTTTAAAAACGACGTTCTCGTATTTTAAATATCGAAAACGTCTTTAAAAAAGATGTTCTGGAATGTTGTACTATTAAGAACGCCTCTCTCAAGGACGTTTTGGATTAAAATTTATCTTTAATTAATATTCATTTTATCCCTTTCATCTCCCCTGCTCGCCCGCTCCTCCGAAAGAAACCCTCCCACTTTTCCCAAAATCTCAGGGAATCGAAATTCCCCAAAATCTCATCCCTGCGCAAGCCCAGCCTGCTTCCCGTTTTTTTCCAATTTCTTCAAAAAAATTCGAAACTTCTGGGTCATCGTCTCCGGCGCCGGTTAACCGGATTAATGGAGCCTTACCCTCCGATAGTCTCAACCTTCCTACCCTCACATCCAATTATGTCAATCACAATTGAGCGTCGATCCCCTTTTGGGGGAAAATGGCGATTCCTCATCCGGCGGCTCTCTGGTTGGATTCCACCCTCACAGACCTTCGCCACTTGCTGTAGGTACTACCACGGCCATCAGTCTCATCAATCGTGTCCCAATTGATTCCAATTCAAATTGCGAGGTCCGATCCCCTTTTGGGAAAACAGGCAAAATTCCGGCCGGCGCCTTTCCCGTTCAATTCGGGTTGTGCAATCCTTCCCTACACCCAGTCGAAGATATCCCAACTGTCAATTTCAAAGAACGTGGCTCAATTGACGAAGAGGATCACTATGGCTATTTCGACAAACCATCTTCTGCTTCCTCTGATTCTTGCCACTGAGTTTCTTTTTAACTCAAACATCATCAACTACAGGTAGGTTTTTTATTACTTTGCCTCTGCAATTCAATGTTCCTTTTGTTTTGTTTATTTTACAGTTAAAACTTAATTATTATTTTTTTATTAGCAGGACATTATAAGAAAATTAATCAAATCAACGAAGAGATTTGAGTTAGTTGTAGCTCGATGGAGAGACTTGGCTATCCATGAGGTGAAATAATCCTGATTTTAGTGTCTGTTTTTCTTTTTCCCCGATCTCGGTTTGCCGTTTTATGTTCCTTTTTTTTGAATGTTTGCCGTTTTATGTTTGTTTTGTTTGAATGTTTGTTTTAGTCGATGTCTAGTTTCATGTGTTTCCATTGATTTGAAGTCACAGCTCGAATTTGTGAGAAGAGGAGTTCATATCGTGGTTGCTATGCTGGGAAGGGCTTAAGGATATGCTGGCGAAGAAGAAAATGAATCCTGAAAATTGCAGGTAATGATAACTGTAACTCTATTTTGTGCTGCCTTTTATTTTCATCTTTGTGAGCCTTAAATACATTTGTTGTTTATAATTGCTTGAGCTAGTTTTGCATTAGAATCGATTTTTTCAAAATGTTAATTATTTGTTTATAATTTCATTTGATGTTTATGTTTATCTTGTATGTTCTTCAATACAACATCTTGGATAAACAGCTTCACAGCTTAATCTTAGATAGTGGTGTGTAGTAATCGCTTGCAAATTCAAGATGAAGTAACCCAAGTGGTGATTCATGAGCTCATTCATGTGTACGATGAATGTCGTGCTGCAAATTTGGACTGGTCTGACTGTGCCCATCACACTTGCAGCGAGGTTATTTATACTCTAAATTGAAATCAAACTCCTTTTATTTTGATTTATTTTTTTACTTTTTGATTAATACCATAAAAGCTCTGTGAATATGACGGTGAGGTTTGTTTTCTTGGGCTCAATTTTATGTTCTTGAAATGTTCGATGATTTGCCCCTCCTTTTTTATTGTCCATTTCAACAAAAGCTGATGGTGGAGATTAATTAAATCCTTTTTTCATGTTCAAAAGTTTTAAAAATAAGAAATATATCTTGATCATTTGATTTGATGGCTTTGAAGACAAATGGATTTCCTGAAAACACTCTGCCCGAGGAGTTACTAAAGCTGCTAAAATCGCTGGCTTCGAATTGGGGAGACTCGATCGAACTCTGAGCAGTGAAAGTGGTTCATCTGAACGGTGCCATGACGAACGAGATATACAGATTAAGCTGGCCCACAAAGACCGATAACGAGAGAACGGTCTTGGTCAGGTTGTATGGCGACGGGGTCGACCATTTTTTCGACCAGGACGAAGAGATTCGCACTTTTGAGTGTCTGTCGGGTCACGAGTACGGCCCAAAACTTTTAGGGCAGTTTCGCGAGGGCCGCGTCGAAGAGTTTATTCAAGCAAGGGTATGTGAGTCAAATTATTATATTTAAATTAATGCTTATTTTCTTTGCTTTTAATGTTTATTTTCTACTGATTAACTTAAGCCTTAGGCTTATCTTCTGTTTTGGAAAAGTTTTTTTTTATTTTTTTATTTTTTTGCAGCAGAGGCCTTTAATTAATTTCTGTATGCAATAAGTAGAAGCACTTATGCTCTTTGTTGTTCTTTGTTGAAAGCTATAACTGACCGCAAAGGCATGGGTTAAAATAAAAAAGTTGCTTATCACTTTTTTTTTTTGGATAATTATGAAACTAACCTAAAGTTTAGCGTAATTAGAAAACACTCCAGCTATCTTTTAATTTTACAAAGAGTCCCTTGAAGTGTTTCAAATGTGCCCTGATTTTTTAATAAAACAAAAGAGCTATTATAATTATAATAATAATTATTATTATTTGTAATTAGACTAAATCTAAAGGGTAGTAGTTATAGCTACCTGTATATTTTGTACATATAATTCAGAGCATTGTCCCCTTTATACCCGGTTATAATTCTCATTTGTTCTAATTACTTAACTTCTGAATGGTGATCAACTCTGCTGCTGGGTGGTAATACTATAACATTGGGTTACTCTTTACATAAACAATTTTTTTTTACCTAATAATTTATTTCTGTGTACCTGGCATAAATATATAATCTTCCAATGGAAAAATGAGTTTTGATTTCCACGCAATATTATTTTTCTTGAAAACTATAAACTATTTCTAATATTTGAGTTCTTGTGCTCGCCATATTGTAGACGCTGTCAGCTTCTGACCTTCGGGATCCGGAAATATCCGCCCTCATAGCTACGAAAATGAGAGAGTCTCATGATCTTGATATGCCCGATCCCAAAAACACTATCTTGTGGAACAGAATATTAATCAAGTTCACAAAGGATGCGGGTAGAATCGCTGGTCTTGACGTGCCGAGGATTATTAACGAGCCTACTACGGCTGCTATTTGTGGATAACTTTAATGGTAGCGAAATAGGTACTCATCATCTTTTGGTGATTTCTATATTAAGACTTGGTGATCGTGTATTTGGATACTTGTGTTGTTTGTATTGACATCTTATGGTGATTGTGTATTATTGTGATTAATGACATGTGTTGTTTGATCTTGGGATTATATAAATAACATGTGTTTTGTGATTTAAATAGGTAATAAATTTGTAATATATATGAGAAGGCCTGAAAAAATGAATCCGGAATGAAATTTGATGTAATTGTTGGCACCTGCTTTCATTTAGTTTTTTTTTTAATTTTTTACTACTTTTCAGAACGATTATTCAAAAACCCGTTCTAGAAAGTATACTTTCCAGAACGCCTATTTTCGAGACGTTCTGGAAAGTTATTTTTCTGAACGGGAAAACCGGTAAAAATGACTTTCTAGAACGGCTGAAATATTTTTCAGAACGTTTCTGAAAGCCGTTCTTGAAAGTCTGACAATCAAGAACTCCTCAGCAGTGCGTTCTTGATTGTCAGACTTTCAAGAATAGCTCCATACAGAACGCCTTAGTAGGGCATTTTGGATTTGTAGAAACAGGCGTTCTTATTAGTTGTTTCTGCACTAGTGATATTTTATGTATTTAATTACACTTGAGAATGTGTTTCACTTTTTTTGGCACAAAAATATCGTCTTGGATCATTATTTGTGAAGCTTAACCTATAGCAACTATGTTTTTAATGCATATATCTCTTTCACTTAGCAATGTCAGAATTGGAACAAAATCTCATTGCAATATGTGTATCAGCAATAGCAATGACCATTTGCAACGACTTTTCGGTGCGTAACTTCCTTATTAACGTCAACAGTGGGACAAAATATTGTTTCAATTTGTTTGACACCAATAACAACGACTATTTGCAACGACTTCATTCGTTGCATTAATAACTTAGCAACAAAAAAATTGGAACAACTTGTGTAACACTAATAGCAACGACTGTTTGAAACGACTTGGTTCGATGCATTACTAACTTAGCAACGTCAAAATTGGAACAACATGTCGTTGCATTTTGTGTAACACAAATAGCAACGACAAAGTTGGAACAACAAGTCCTTACAATATGTATAGCAACAATAGCAACAAAAGTTTTTGGCGCTATGTAAATACCTATCGTCACGAGATTGCTAAAAGTAAGAATTTTGAAGAATTGACATGACCTGCTGTCATTTAAGTTGTAGGAACGACAAGAGTAGTTACTATATATCAGTAGCGTGATGTCTATAGCAAAGACTTTATTGGGAGGACATGTCGTCCCTATAAGATTAATGCAACGACAATGGCATTTATAGGGACGACTTTTGTCCTCCCTCTTAATTATGATTCTTGTAGTGAAATATTGAATTAGATAAAATATAAATAGAAGAATATTAAATTAGGTAAATATTAGGCTCGAATAACACCTAACCACTAGAATTCTTACCGAAACTAACGAAACATGAAAAACATACACATATTATAAGAGAATTTTGCATTAATATATATGAGATATTTTATACTATTCTGAGTTTATTTTTATTGTTATCTTTCCAGATTTATTAATTAATTATTAAAATTTATTTACACAAGTTGTTGGGTGAGGGGCGACTTTAAATTGCCATCTCCGTTAGAAACGGTAAATCGTCAAGTTAATTGTGGGGTATGACTACTGATACTGAAATTATGCTAAAGTTTGGATATGAAAAATGAGAATTCCCGTGTATTTAACTTTTTGTATTTAATGACGTTTTCGAATTGAAAATCCTTTGTGATACAAAATTACACCATCTCCTAACTGATGGGACATTTAAAATTCACTCAATCGCCGCCGACAGATAGTGATAGTTAATGCAGCAATTGTAACACACTTTGTTTCACTTCCATAATACCCAAACCTGCCCTCCTCGTAACTATTAATACGCCCACAGCCAAATACTAAAAGTCACATATAGAAAAATCATATCTCCTTTTTTAACAAACAAAAATGTCCACCTTTCCATATCCCAGCGCCCTTTTCTTCATTGCTATCCCCCTCATAATAACTCTATACATTTTGTACAAGATGAGCCGAAGGAACAAAAAAACCGTCCGAGCCGACCAACTGGCCTCTGCTCGGGATGCTACCCGCTGTTCTCCAGAACATGCATCGGGCCCACGAATACGCAACCGAGGTTTTAGGCCAGTGTGGCGGCACGTACCAGTTCAAAGGCCCCTGGTTTTGCAACATAGACATGTTGTTCACATGCGATCCCGCAAATATCCATCATATTTTCAGCAAGAATTTCTCGAATTACCCAAAAGGCCCCGAGTTCAGGAAAATCTTCGAAATCCTGGGAGACGGGATTTTCAACGCCGATTTCGAGTTATGGGAAGTTCATCGGAAGACAACTCTTTCCCTGCTGACACGTGCCGACTTCTCGAGCTCCCTGGAGAGGATTGTATGGGACAAGGTGAACACGGCCTTTTGCCTGTTCTTGACAATTTTAGTCAACAGGGCGCTGAGTTTGACTTGCAGGATATTTTCCAGCGTTTCATGTTTGATAATATTTGTAAGCTCGCGTTGGATTACGATCCGTGCAGCTTATGTCTTGATTTGCCTTACGTTGCTTGTGATAAGGCGTTTAATTACGCTGCCGAGCCGCTTCTGCACAGGCATATAATCCCGGAGACCATTTGGAGGCTCCAAAAATGGCTCAGGATCGGGAACGAGAGAATATTAAGCGAGGCCCGCCGGGCTTTCGATGAATTTATTTACCCGCGCGTTGAGTTGAAGAGCGTGGATGAAGGCGATGACGATTTTAGAGTATTGAGAGCTTTCAAGAAGGTTTACAAGGAGAAAAATATCGGCTCGTCTGGCGATTTAAGAGATTTCCTGAGGGACACGGCGTTGAGTTTGATGTTAGCAGGTAGGGATACGACGAGCACTTGTCTGACGTGGCTATTTTGGCTGGTCGCTAGGAACCCGTCCAAGGAGACTAAGATTTTAGAAGAAGTCGAGACGGTGTTGAATTTGAAGGAGGATGGGGTTTTCAATGTTGAAGAGTCGAAGAAGTTGATATATCTCCACGGGGCTCTGTGTGAGTCTCTTAGGTTGTTCCCTCCGGTGGCTTTGGAGCATAAAACTCCGACTCGGCCTGATTATTTGCCGAGTGGTGTTAATCTCAAACGGCATACTAAAATAATAGTTTCTTTCTTCTCGGTGGGGAGAATGGAGGCGGTTTGGGGAAAAGATTGCTTGGAGTTTAAGCCCGAGAGATGGATTTCGCCGAGTGGAGGAATTAAGCACGAGCCGTCTTACAAGTTTCCGGCGTTTAACGTTGGGCCAAGGACGTGTTTGGGCAAGGAGATGGCTTTTATTCAGATGAAAATGGTTGCGGCTACGATCTTGTATCGTTACAATGTTCGGCTCGTGGAGGGACATGTGGTTACTCCTCGTGACTCGATTATATTGCAGGCTAGAAATGGATTGAGGGTCAGGCTGTCCAAAAGGATTGTCTGATGATCTAGGCTAAACACAAGTAGAGATTGAGAAAGTGTGATTTAATTTTCTGTGTTTTAAATAATTTGGAGTCACGGATGTGTTTGTAATCTCTTTGTAATAAAATTAAACATCAGCAATGTTTGTTGTATGTGAACTTCTAAGATTGACTGAAAAACTGCAAGTTTTTCTTAGGAAGATCTGGCTTGACTAATATATTATTATTATTATTGTTCCAACCAAATAATGTCATTTTGCATATCATCTCATAATTCAATATGTTTGCTTGATTAGAATTTCCTTCTTATTTGATAATCGATAACAAACTAAGGGGTGGGAGGGAGGAAAGAATTCTGAACCAAACCCTTATTCGTACGCTACATAATATATATAATTATAAAAAAAAATGGTGGCAATTCAAAATGCAAACTTTCAAACACATATATTACAATCTATCTATCCCAGTTAATTATTTTACTAAGATTAAAAATTATAATTAGTATTATAATTATAAGTATTAAATGATTACAATATCACTTAGTTTATAATAATTAAAAGTGTTAAGTAATAAATAAACGTAGTGACAAGAGTAGCTAAGTAACGTATACTTTTTATTGGGAAAGTAAAAAGTAAGAATAATTATCTATTAAAACTTGTTCCGACCTAGGATAATAAGCACATGGGCTTGGTTATACTTCACCATCAATGTAAATGCAATAGATGGAATGAGACAAAAAAAAAAATTCAAAATGTAACAGATAGAATGAAACGAAGAAAGTGCATATAACTTTATTAAATTTATTCAATTAAAGCAACGTGGCTATATATCTTGGCTATATATTTTGTAGTAAAGCTACAAATGCATCACGGAAGGGAATAGGTGGTGGTTTTACTAATAAACTTGTTATGACTGTTGATTGCAGTGCAACAGTACCGAAAAGAGTGACATTAACAAGTCGTAATGAGATAAGTACAAATTTAATCTTATTAAGACAGTGTCCCCACACTATGCCTGGATTGATCGTGGACAGCCGTCTCTCGTACAATAATTAGCTAATCACATCACATCACAAAATTAAAATACCACTGTACAAAATTTATTGGGCGAACCAGGAACTTGACAAAGGATTGATTGAACACTGAGGGGGATTTTCCAACCATAAGGGAAGGAAGAAGGAGAAAAATAAGAAAAGTGGGGACCTGGGACCCAATTCCGCATAGGACCACACATGCCCTCTTTTTATTTTTTTATTCTTACTTTTTTTCAATATTGTACTATGATACATGGATAATTCAAAATATGATATTTTGTCGTGTCGGTATTCTCCATATCGTGTTCTATTTTACGTTATAATTTGCGTGTCATAAGCGTCTTCACGTATCGTGTCTCGTGTCCATTTCCTGTGTCAGTGCAACCTAGATCTTGTACGTGTGTTTTGTTTTTTCTTTTCTTTCCATTATTTTCGTGTATGTTTTTATAATTATATATATATATACACACACACATAGAAGTATAAAAAAGTAAAATATATTTAAAATATTACAATATATTTTTATTTAAATCTCCACATCATTCATAAAATATGATTTTATCATATTTTTATTTATTTTGTAGTTTATCGTATTTTTAATCATCATGCTATATATTTTTTTTTAATTATAATAAGATATGTTACCCCAATATTTGTTTTGAATTAATAATGAATTAATACTATAATTCAAGAATATATATATATATATATATATATATATATATATATATATATATATATATATATATATATATATATATATATATATATATATATATATATATATATATATATATATATATATATATATATATATATATATGTGTGTGTGTGTGTGTGTGTGTGTGTGTGTGTGTGTGTGTGTGTGTGTGTGTGTGTATCACCCTTATATATTGATGCAAAATCCTCCTAATTTATGTGTCTGCTTCGTATGCTTCGTTTGACAAATAAAAAAATTTTGGTGCTTCGTTTGCTTATATGTCATCAGAACTTAATATCACATAATTAAATATTTTTTTTATTATATCTTACATAATTTAATTCTTTTATTATATTTTTCCTTATTTAATACTTTCTTTTAATTCCCCTAATATAAAAATATAAATAAGTCATGAATAATTAGTAGATAAGATCTAAATTAGTTATTTTAATTAATGACAAACTACATATGAAATAATTTTAAATTCAAAAACAACTTTATTATGAAAATAATTAAATAAGTTTTATTGATAATAGAATTTAAAATAATTTTTTTTTCAAATATTCTATATAGGTAAAATATGAGTTATTTACAATTCTCTAAGTATGTAACTAAATATTAGTAATGTATTCAATCTAAACATAAAAATATTAAATTATATACTAATAATGAATAAACATTGATTATACACCAGTACAATGTGACACGGGTTGAGAGTATGACATCTTTTTAATATCTCAAAGTATGTAACAAATAATTATTAACGAACTTATTCTAAATATTAATCTATAAAATAATTTGAAAATAATAATTAATAAAATAGATATTAGACACGAATTTAGAATGTGACACCTTTTGAATTTTTGTAAGCATGTAGTAACTAAGATTATTAATGAATTTAACTTAAACATCAAATACAAAATTATTTAATATTTATAGTAATTAATAAATAGATTAGACATGTATATGTCACGGGTTGAGAATATAATTTTTATTTTAAATTTAAAATTATGTAATTATCACAAATATTTTTTATATTCATCTTTTAATAATACATGGGTGTTAAACAAGTATATATTAATGCAAAATTCTCATAATTTATGTGTCTAATTCGTATGTTTCGCTTGGATAATAAAAAATTTTAGTGTTTAAATTGCTTATGTGTCATCCGAGTCAAATATATACCTAGTTTATTATTTTTCTTTTATTGTATCTTGCCTAGTTTAATATATTATTTTTATTATATTTAACCTAACTTTATAATTTTCTTTTATTATATTTTGTCTAATTCAATGATTTTCCTTTTTACTCTTAATATAAAAATATAAATAAGTCATATATAATTAGTAGAAAAAAATCTAAATTAATTATTCTAATTAAAAGATAAATTACATATGAAATTATTTTAATTACAAAAAACTTATAAAAATAATTAAATAAATTGTATTTATAATAAAACTTGAAATATTTTACTTTTGAAATTTTAAATAATCTGTATAGGTAAATTACGATATATTTGCAATAACTGGAGTATGTGACTAAATATTAGTAATGAATTCAATCTAAATATATAAATATAAAATTATATAATAATAATAATAATTAATTAAAAATTATTAGACAATGGCACAATGCGAGAATGTTTGGGAGTGTGACACCTTTTGAAATTTTCAAAGTATGTAACTATAATTATTAACAAATTAATCTAAATATAAAAATATAAAATGAGTTAATAATAATTAATTAATAGATTAGAGAGTATAAAAGGAGTCCATGCAGAGAGAATGTTGGAGTGCCTCGTATCCTCGTAGTAGCTCGTAAAGTCCATGCAGCAATCCAATCATGATGACGTACAGTCCACTTAACATAATGATGATGATGCCGAGAGTGATTGTGCAATTCTTCCAAATTAATCGTGATGTACGCTGGTACCTTCTGTCGAATATCAAATTTTAAGGTCACTCGATCAAGAAACTAGACCTCGACAATTGATCGGAATATGAGTGGACACTGGCCAGCCAATTTTCACTCAGATTTCTTTCACCTAAGACAAATACATCGGGTGCACACATATCATATGGCTCCCACGTCTACTGCACATTTCAATAAGTAACGTCAATTTCATCGTATAATATAAATAAGTGTTAGAGAAAAAAAATTTACCTCCTGAACTATGGCCATTTTGACACTTTACCTCCTAAACTTTTTTTTCGTGCAAATTACCTCCTAAACTGTACGAATGTTGCACTTAACCTCCTGAACTCCCATTTTTGGTGGAAATTCTAGCCAAATCTCACTCGTGTGACAAGCACGCTATCATATAAGGGGTAAAATTGACTTTATATCTCCTCCTCATGACTCCCGCTCAAGATAATGGCACGTGAGCACAGGGCCGGCCCTGACTTTCGAGGGGCTCTAGGCGAAATTATAATCGGGGCCCAATTTGAATTTAATTTTAAAAAAGAAAGAAAAAAAATCGACATTTTTTAAGTAAAGTTGATATGAATATTTGGCAATATAACATAATTTCTCTATGAACGCGAAAATTATCTTGAACTCAACTCGTATTTTTTTAATTAAATGTGACTAATCACATCTATTTATAAAGAATTATTAGAGCTTATATATATAACAAATGACAAGAATATTTAACTGTTTATACATTTAAATAAAAATAAATCACATAATATAATTTTATTAGTTTTAGCTACTTATTTCAATAATTAAATTTATTATAATGTTTTAAAAGTATAAATTACAAAAAAAAAAAAATTGAAACAACTAAGATTCAAAAATATCTTAAATTGAAATAAAAAAACATGAAGAATCAAATTTCAAAAGATGAAAATGCAATTTAACTAATCAAGATTTCAACTTTCACGAAAGAAGATGAAAAAAGATAAAATTTCACATTTTAATATTTTGAATCATTATATATATATATATTATTTACTTGAATTTGGGCCCCTCAAGATTGGGGTCCCTAGGCCCAGGCCCTCTAGGCCTATAGTGAGGGCCGGCCCTGCGTGAGCACTACATAGGTTCCAATCCTACGTGTATACTTATATAAATGTGAAATTTATCTTAACAGGTCCCACGAGTACTCGCGTGCCATTGTTTTGAGCAGGAGTCATCATTAAGAGATGGAAAGTAGGTTTTACCCCTTATATGTAAGCGTACATATCACACGAGTGAGATCCGACCAAATGTTCCACCAAAAATAGGAGTTCAGGAGGTTAAGTGCAAAATTTGTACAGTTTAGGAGGTAATTTGCACGAAAAAAAAAAGATTAGGAGGCAAAGTGTAAAAATGGCCATAGTTCAGGAGGTAAAAAAAAAAATTTAAGTGTTATTATGTATATTACCTCTAATTTATGAAACCGGTTAATTGACCCCCAAAAGAATCATAACGTATTTCTAGCACTTCACGTATGAATAAGTCGTGAAAATATTAAAGCCAATTTATTAGAATGGTTCTGAACAAACAATGTATGACGTAACATGGTATACCTAGCACCATATGATGGTACAGACAACGTGACGTCTTTGACTCTAACATACATGGTTTTATGATTGAGCATGAGGCATAAAGACTCTGGTCCAATGGTGAAAATTTGGGACCAAGCCCAAATCTGCAATAAGTCCATCGAATCCACTTCTGAATCTTTGGCAGGTTTTATTTCATCTTTTGTACTGAGATTTTGTGCTTTAGATTATGTGGTTCTTATTGGTTCACTTTTTGTTATTCTCTTAAGGAAATTGCCTCAGTAGCACAAAGTGAGTCCAAGTGGAAGCAATGGGTGAATTAGCCATGTCTACTGGCATGGTATTCTCTTAATCATAACTTGCCTCAAAATTTGAGGTTCTCTCGATGAGTTTATCATCTTTCACATAAAAGAGATACACCCTCTTCCTCTACCCAAATGATTTTATTTTCCCGCTCAAGAGCCTAGAGATCACATTTTCCTTGTTGGCTATCCTTTCTAAAACTTTGTGCTTTGTGCTTGAGTCATCTAAGAAATGTCAATACTAGAAAGTTCTTTTTAATTAGCTAGTTATCAATCATGTTCCGTTTCATTTTTCGTTAATTTTTTATTTCACATGATTTCATTGTGTATGGTGTGTGTTTTGAAATTCCACACGAGATATTAAAAGATGCAAGGGATATTTTCAAAGCGTTGTTTCATGAGGAAATCGATGTACAGAATCACTTGTGAGATGTTGTTATATCATCCATTTGTAGAAGGTTTAATAATTGATGATGATGATGGTGTTGAAGATTTAGAGGGTTTAGAGTGTTTGAACGAGACTAAATATATGGCACTCGTATCTGGAAGTAATGATGAATATAGTTGTGACTTATTTTTAGACGAGTGTCCGGATGAATCAGAGGAGGATACGTTTTCTTATTGGTCCAAGAAGATGCAGACGACATGCATGATAAACACCTGTCGAGTTTAGCTGAATAACGAGAATCTGGAGTTTCATAAAATGCAGCTGTTTTTAGCTCCAGCACTCTGGTTTTGATCAATCATACCAGATGTCCAAACAGATTTTTCGCAAAGTGTATCAAAGAGAAGACAACATTGTCCGGTTAATTTTATTATTCCCGCAGCAATCTGGTTAAAGTATTTGACCAGTTTAAGTAGTGAGAAATAGAGTTGAATTTTCCTTAGGCGCAGGATCTGTTGCTCATTGACTTGTACTTAGTTATGTACGAAGTAGAAAACAAATATATTGTTTTATCAGTTGATTCAAAAGAAATCATTTCTGTACATACGTCATGCATCATGTTGTTATTTGTCTTCGTGTTAATCTAATTACTTGTTATGGTAGTATTATAATTTTAGTGAAAGATAAGTGGACTTGTCAAGGACAGACCAAGATTACTATCACTGGTATTACGATTATTTGTACTAATAATATAATTACTACTATTTGTAATAAGATTACCGGTTGTGGTAATCTTATTATTATAGGTTGCAGTAATTTGATATTGGTCGTGGTAATTTCAATTAATAAAATATATATTTTTTACTAGATTTCTGGTTGTGGTAATTTGATTACTGGTTGTGGTAATCTCTATTAATAAATATGTTTATGGTGTATGATAGTAGTTTGATTATTGGTTGTAGTAATGATGAACACCTTTAGACATAATTAACATATGTTGTGTTAAGGTCAACTAATGTCTTTTGTAATACTTCCACACCTCAAATTATGTAAACATTTTTCATGGCTCGTGAGAAATTGACTTAAATGGATTTTTTCACAAGAGTAAAAAATCTCTTGTCCAATTAGAAAGAAGACATGATATTTCCCAATTAGTTGTAGATATAAGTCATCTTTGTAAATATATTTTTGTAAATACTTATTTTATATTTTTATGAATGAGGATGTGTAAATATCTCCATGTATTTATGATCATTTTAAAATAATTTTGATATCTCACTCATTAAAATTATTATATTTTATAATTTTATTATTGGATGTGATTATTATTTGTGGTAAACATTGATCATTGAAATAGTGTTATTACTACTTGTGGTAATCTAATTATTGTAAAAATTATGTTTCCATGTTTTAGATTACTGGTTGTGGTAATCTTATGACATCTAGTAATAATCTCATTACTGTATGTAGTAATCTTAGTATTATTGATTGTGTTAATTTTAGATTTCATTATTGTATGCGGTAGTCTTAATATTATTGGTTGTGCTAATTTATTACGTGTGGTGCTAATTTTAAATAGGGAAAGCAAATTCCAATTGACTTGAAATTTTACAAGTAGACTCAAAAGGATAACAAAAATAAATGGTAACTGTTTTGACCTGGAAAATGTCCTCCTGGAACGCTGCTTCTCCTTAAAAACTGTTCCGACCTGTTCCACCAAAGACACGTTAGAAAGGACCACCGGAAAGATTTCCGTTGGAAACCTCTCTGATGCTTAAGTTAGTTAAACGGGTTTGATATTAGAATAATTTCAAGTGAGAATGCTCAAGAAGTCATACATTTCCCAGCCTTGAGGCTGAGATATTTATAACCCTCACTAGGTGGGGTCTTTCGAGATCACGAAAACAAACCCGCGAAGCTTGGGCCGTTATTTAGAACGACCTGACTAGGTTACTTCCTTTTTAGGAGACCCGAACAGGAAGCTTCTTCGCGCGAGGTCAGCCAATTGTCTCCTTGAACTCCTGACCTGATCTTCCTAAGGCTTTATCCAGGAGTTTAAGTCAGGTCAGGGCATGTTCTATCGAGCTAGGGTCATCTCTTCTCCCTTTGCGCGGCATCAGTTCAGATCATCCCAACCAGGTTTTTACTAAAGTTATCTTGTGTCTCACCATCAGGTCAGACCAATCACGAATAGGTAGTACCCCCCCTCCCCCCCTGAATGGTTGGGGTGAGCTGTAATGTCTCGGACTCCACCCTTGATAGTTGGGATTCTCAGCATGTCTTTTCAAGTGTTGTATTCTGACACGCATTAAATGCAAGGATCCCGTCAAATCCTCTTTTCCAGATTAGGTCATATCCCTTGGGGATGACCTTTAACGCCTCGTATTCCGTCCCAGCAGTTGAAATTCATAATGTGTCTTATCCAGTTCTATACCCTGACACGCATTAAATGCACAAATCCCGCCAAATCCTCTTTTTCCTAAAAGTTCATTTTCAAAGCCTATCATTTTCCTTATTTCGCAATTTATTCAACTTTTCTCCTCCTATGCACTTATTTTTCCTCTCAAGAGCTTCAGGCTTCCTTTTTTCCCAATCAAGTTTTTTCTCCTCTTAGAACCAGGTACTTATTCATTTCTCTACAAATTTTCAATTATGTTTGATTCTGCTTCTTCATTCCCCTTGACCTATCATCCTCGGCGACGCCTTCGGCGGCCTCTTCAAGTGGTCAGCATAACACACACACACACACCGGCGACGGAAGAGATAATATAATTTCCACCATTAGTGATCAGGCTTTGCGAGAGATACGATCCAAATTCCCTATCTCCAACGAATTCTCCTTCACAAACCCAGATTCCGGCGAGAGAGCTTCCCGGCCTCCCCAGGATCATTTAACTTTTTTTGTTGACCAGTTCCAGGCGGGGTTAAGCCTCCCCGTCCATCCTTTCATTCTGACAGTGTCTCAGGTGTACCGGATTCCGGTACATCAGTTTGTACCCAATGCATTTAGGATAATGGTAGGGTTTCACTTGGTGGCTCAGTTTTATGGGCTTGTACCCATGGCCCAGTTGTTCTATTCTCTATTCAAATTCAAGAGCTCATCTTATGGCTTTTTCTATTTATCTTCCCGAGCTTGTGTTTGGTTTTTGATCAGGAATCCTTCCTCCAACAAGGCCTGGAGGAAGAAATTCTTTTTTGTTCACTGCTTGGGCAATTGGGGCTTCTCCCTTGTGTCCATTAATACTCTCCCAGCTCAGTCTCAGTTGTCCCGAGGAGATCGACCTCCTTCTGTAGAAAAAACCATCCACACCTTGAACCAAAACATCTTCCACCTGTCTAAACTCCTCACACAAAATATCCTGAGCTTCTTCAACTCCAAGCGAGAGAGCGGCCCCTTGCCTCCCGATATTGGTATATCAGGAGGGCTAAACAGCTTTGTCTCCTTTTTGTTTCATACTTAGGAATTTAACACCATGTCTGCAGATTTCTCTATTTTTTTGTCTTTCTTTTTTCTTTTTTTAAACTTATTATGGTGAATATATTCTCTAGTGAAAATGATGAAAAAGAGAATGGTCGCGCGTCTCCAGGGAGCCACCCAGTGCCGAGAAGAGCCCTCTTGGCAAACCTGCCAGGTATGCCATAGCGACCGAGCCTGAGGTGGTCACCAGTCCAGAAGAATAGGCAAGGTTGGTGGGGGCGGTTAGAATGAGGGAGTAACCCAGCAAGAAGGGGTGGTCAGCCAGGTCGTTGATCTGACCATCTAGCCCGACCCCGATGATGAGTCTCCCCTTACGCAAACACGCCCGGTCGGGCAAAGGGGTGGCCCCCTCGGGGTCCAAGGTGGTCACCCCCAACCAGATCTTCTTCAACAGCTCTTCCATTCTGGACTGCCCGGGAGACGTGGCAGTTCATTTCATTAAAGGGCAGTCTCATTCTGTAGATCGTCGCACCTTGGAGAAGTGKAYGGATCATGARCTGATAGAGTCTTTCTGCCAAGATGAGGCTAGGGTCAGGGTCTCACTGCTTTGTTTACTTTCTTTTTTTTTCTTTTTTGCCTCAATTTTTATTTTACTCATCCCTTCTTTTTCCTCCTATCATCTCCCTTCTTTTCAGGCTGATGTTAAGAGGGCCTCACTAGTGGTGCGAGCCCAAGGTTCCTTGATGAATGTCAACCTGTCTAAGAAGCATGCGGCTTTGAAGGAGAGAAAGCAGAGACTGATAGCTCGCCTGAAGGGAAGGGGTGCAGAGCTAAAGAGCGCCTAGGCCGAGCTACAGAAAGCCCGAGTGTTCGAAGGGAGAACCCGAGCTCTGACGTTCATCGAAGCGGAAGAAACTAAGGAGAAGATCAGGGAACCTTGAGCTGAGGGTAAGGCCGAGGGTGAATCTAAAGGGCGAGCTGAAGAGCGTGCTGAAGGACGAACTGAGTTTCTCAACTCCAAGGAGGGGCAGAGGCTCATCCAGCTGAGATCGGAGATGACCCGGCGAGCTTTTCTTGGCTCCATTGAGTTATACGACATTCTCGTACTTGAGGCCCAGGTCTTCTACCACTTTGGCCTGGATGCTCAGGCAAAATGGTCTACTGAAAACCCCTCTGCCCCTTTAGATTGATCCATCCCATTAAAGGATCCTCCTGAACCCACGAGCTTCACGCATGTTGAAGAGGACGATCAGCTCCATTGGCTCGGGGCCTCTGAGTTCGCTGAACGTGTACGCCAAGCTTTCCTGAACCCCTCTCCCCCCTGAACAGTCTTTGACCTTGGCTCTAACAGCGACTGTGTCCTCTCCTACCTTCACCAACTTGGACGAGCTTCAGAGCAGCGCCCAGTTCGAGCGGGATTTTGGAGAGTTCACCAGGGTGACTGAGTAAGTCGGAGGTGAGCTGAACATTGAGGTTTATGAGTCTTGGATTGTTCAGTTGTTCGACTTTGTTTTCATGGTCTGATCTGTAATTTATGGGCCTGTACTTTGAGCAATATTTTGTCTTGTGTCTATTTTTGTCTGTTGATGCTCTTAGGGTTTCTGGGAATATAGGAAACCCTAGTACTATCTGTACCTTTCCCTTTTCTATAAAATCCGTTTTTTATCGACATATTTTCATTATGGATCCGCATTCTTTACTTGAAGAAGCTGACATCTTGAAGAAGAAAAACCTTTCCTTCTTCAATGAAAATTCCCACCTTTCTAAAGAGAACGCTCAACTTCGCGAGAAGTTCTCTCAGTTACGCAAGCTCTTGAAAAGGAAAAGGCAGAAGAAACGTCATTACAAGCGCGATTGGGCGGAGCTCCGCTATCTCAATCATCAACTCCAGGAGGAAAGGGTTTATTTGCTCGAGTCAGTATGTCGTTTGACCATCGTGACTCAAACTTTTGTGCACCCCATTTTTAATAATTAATTTAAAAGCACGTTATTTTGCTTATAAGTGTACGAGGTAACTGTAGGGTGATGAGTTTGACTCGAGTCGTATCTCTTGAGGAAACAACTGTTCGGTCCTTTCGATGTTTTTCTCAATTACGAATAACATACATATACATTTGGAGGTTTGAATAGATTGATTCGATCATTATCAACTAAGGCGATAATTAAACTAAAACTAATTAAACTAATTACTATAAACTAGATTATCAATTACGAACTAAGCAGTAAACTAAAGCTTATTAAACTAATTATTTCTAATTTATCAACTAAGAGGAATAACTAAATTATCAATTTAATGCTATGAAGGCTAGAACTAATTATAATATCTAAAAGCATGAATTTAAGAAACTATCACTAAGCAATTGAATCATACGAAACCAAGAACCATTAACTAAGTATAAACTAAATCGCATAAATTAAACTAAATTAACCAATATCCAATATCCAAGCATAAGAAACAATTAAACTAATTAAAACTAGAATTAACTAAGAATTAATCTAAACAATTAACTAGAAAATTATCTAAGAGTTTAGAAAGACTTATTGTAACTAGGAAAAGCAATGAAAAGCTCCAGCTATTCCGGAGTTTGAGCGCTGATCTTGGTTGAAGATTGAGTTCCGAATACGAAATTGAAGTCTCGGACTTGTCGCTCTTCGATCCGTGATCTTCGTCTCCAAATCTTGTTATAAGACGTGGATTTATTGTTTTTGAATGCTAAAAATACTCTAGGATATTGTCTCTCTGGTCGCTCGGTCTGTGTGTTCCCCAAAATCTAAAATAATGAGGGTTTAAATAGATATTAGAAGTCTTGGCGCACAAGAAACCCTAATTTCTGAATTTTGGGCCGTCGCGTCGACGATGCGTCGACGGAGCATCGACTGACGCGTGCTGGCGCTCGGCGGGACTCGGCAGACTTGGTCGGCAGCGCTCTGCAGGTCTGGTCGGCAGGTGCGCGCGTCGGCTGGGCAGGTGCGTCGACGGTGTGCGTCGACATCGACGCTTCAGCAAGTTGCGTTGACAGTGGTGCGTCGACATCGACGCTTCAGAACGTAGCGTCGGTAGTGCATCAACTGAGCGTCGACTGACGCGGTCATGACTCACTGACACGGCTCGCATCGACGGTGCGTCGACGGTCGCGTCAGTCGACGCGTCTGAGCG
>BMAC01000147.1:130040-163905 GCA_014905375.1 Phtheirospermum japonicum | reverse complement strand
GGATTGCCACAAATACATCCAAAAATCAAAAAGAGGAAGGAAAAAGAAAACATCCCTGAAATAATAGTAGTCGAGCCGCTAGTCGTGAATTGTGTAATTGGCCACTTCTTCAACGTATGTGATGCGAAATGCCCTAAGAAAAACAAAACAAACGAAAGAAAACAAAATAACAATATTTTTTGAATTTTAAAGTTTTCCAATTTTTCTATTTTTTAATATAAAGAAAGCATAAAAAAATGAAAATAAAGATAAAAGACTTAGAACTCGCGGGACTCATCATCCTCGGGGTTCTCGTCGACGTCCATGCTCGGCGTCAGATAAGCCGCCTCGAAACGCTTTTCGAGCTTCGAGATACGAGCACGCATCTTCTTCAAACTACGACGGTTCTTCTCGTGATTTGTATCGATCTTCTTGTCGATGATTTGAAACTTATCGAACATCTTCACTTGGAATGCTCGGTTCTCCTCGAAAAATTGCCCCCAATCGGGACTCGGGCCCGAAGTAGAATGGCGGGCTTGCTCCATATCCTCGTCGCCATCGTCGTCGTCATCGTGTAGTCGAGACGAAGATCCTTCTTTAGTCGACGACCTCACTCGGGGTGCCGGTGCACGCGTGAGTGGTAGTGAAGAAGTCCCAAGCGAGCTAAGTCCGCTTGCGGCAGGATCGAACCCGAAGTGACGGGCAAGGCCGGTAATGTATGGTGCAAATGAGAGAAGTGGCGACTTGCTTCCCGGAGTACCCTTGGTGACATTGTAAAGTCCTAGCAAAATAAGTGGGTACAACCGGACTTGACGACCATAAACGAGGCATTGTAGAACATAAAGCTCGGCCTTGGTTGCATAAGTTGCCTCATTTTTGCAAAGTATAATGTGGCCAAGGACCTTGTAGGCGACGTAGAGTGCGTCGTCTTGAATCTTAGAACACAGGAATCGCTTTCAATCGCCGACGCTACCCCCGGTAATCATTCCCTAAAAGGAGGCTAAATCGAAGCCTTGAACTCCAACCGGGTGGTCCGCTATCGTCGGGAAACTGAAAATGTTGCCAAAGATCTCCTCGTCGACAACCACATCATTCCCTCCTAGCCGACAAGAGAACGTCTCGTCGTTCCGAATCGCCAAAGTCGAGAAAAACTCGAGCATGAGTTCTCGAAAACCGGGCAAGTGCATTTGGGCAAAGTACCCATACCCGAGGCCATCTACATAACGTGAAAGATCGGTATGGTGGTCCGACCCATTCGAGGCCTCATCCGCAATCCCTTGGACGTTCAAAGTCCTATGAGTAGCAAAACCCCATTTTCGAATGTTCTTGAACATGTCCCCTTCCTTTTTATCAAAAATCGGGAACGGTGCTCCATATTTCCCCGAAATATCCTTACGTTTACCCGCTCGAGACATTATCACACAACACGAAATTGAACGGGAGTGATAAACCTTGAAAACTAAAACTTTTCGTTCTTTGAGGAATTTTGTCGAACACTTAGCGTGCGTGTTCAACCAACAAAGTTTTTGCACAATTCTAGCACCAACAACTTTCCAACACAACCAAACCACAAACAATATGTCCCCAAGAGATTTTCAAGCGAAGTACCTCAACGATTTTCCGTAGAGACACAAGAGTTGCCCGAAATTGCCCGAATTTGCTTCAAATTGCCCCAAACCCCTACTTAGCTTTTTGGGAGAAATAGCTTGAAATCTTCTCAAAATTCGACCTTGCTAGCGGAATTGTAGTGTGTGATTTCGGTTTTTAGATTGTAGTGCAGGGACTTAAACAAAGAAAATTGTGAAGAAAGTAAGAAACATAAAATTTGAAAGTTAGAAAAGAAGGAAAAGTGAGAAGAGGTAAGAAAGGGCTGCTTTTAAAAGCAGTTTCCTGGGTTTTCCGCGGGTCAACCGAATATGGGTCGGGTCGTGGGCCAAAAATCATGTTTTTTAAACGTTTCTGGGCCGGTCCGCGGGTCGCGTCGACGCCGCGTCAGTCGACGCGACAGAACATAAATTTCCAAGCATCTGGCGTCGACGCCGCGTCAGAAGACAAATTCTCAGCTACGCTGTACTCATCAAATTCTTTAATCGAGAATGGTCCGCTCCATGAAGCTCAAAATCGGCTGGGTCGTACTTACGTTTGTTATTATACAAGACTAATTCTCCAACCTCAAATTGCGATTTCTTGACTTCACTCGTGCGAACCTCTTCCGGTTTCTTCTTATTTCTCGTCCAATCCTTGAAATATGCCTCGCCCTTGCTTTGTTCGCGCGAAAATTTTTTGTTAGGGTCGAGGGAGTTGTGCCTTGAACGATTTATTGGTGGTTTCGACTCCACCCTTTGCTCGAATTTGTGCAAACACTCCTCATCAAAATTGTCTCCAAATTCTGCCACGATATCGCGTATGTGTATACCCAACAACTCGATCAATTCTTCTCCACTTAAGTGCATATGATCATCGGACTTGTAATCTTTACACGAATTGACTTTCTCGTCCCTTCCCTCAATAGAAACTCTGGCATCGTCTCCGTCGCCTAACTTGTTCAAAGTTGCGATCTCTCGTAATTCGTTGACGCATGATGCAATGGGGTCAATGAATGAATCTTCCTCTTGCATAAAAGGAGAGGGAGTGTTGTGAATATCTTTCAGAGAAAAGGTCACTGTTTTGCCCAAAACGGTCATCGTCATTCTCCCTTTATGAACATCAATAAGAGTATGGGAAGTCGCCATGAACAGTCGCCCAAATAAAATGGTGTGCTCGTTGTCCTCAGTCGGGACTTCACCAATGTCCATAACCACAAAATCAATCGGAATTATGAGCTCTCCAACTTGCACTAAAACGTCTTCGACTACTCCCAAGGTTCGTCGGGTCGAGCGATCGGCCAACTGTAGGTGCATAGTTGTCGGTTTGAGGGGTCCAAGATCAAAATCTTGATAAAGAGAATAAGGCATTAGATTAACGCTAGCTCCAAGATCCAACATACCTACTACTTTCTTCCCATTAGCTAGTGAAATCGTTATGCAAAAACTGCCAGGATCGCGTTCCTTAGGTGGTAATGACTTCTTGAAAATTGCACTAACTTCCTTCGGTAACGGAACATATTGAGTTGTCGCCAAACGTCTCTCTCTCGAGGAAAGTTCCTTAAAAAACTTGACGTAGGCGGGCATCGTCTTGATCACTTCTAAAAGTGGCAGATTGATATTCACATTCTTCAAGAGATTGTACAACTCCATAAATTTCTTGTTCTCCTTTGCTGGACGTAATCGGCTCGGAAAAGGAACAGCATCCTTATACTGCATCGTTGTTTGCTTCGTTTGCGGCGGTTCATCGTTTCCAGAGGTGTCGCTCGGAATTTTCCCTTGAATAGAACCCGGAACATATCTATTGGCGGATTTATGTAGCTTGTCCACTGGTTTAGAAACAAGCTCCTCATCTTGGTTCTCTATGCCATTGTCGATCTTCTTCCCACTACGAAGGACGTGAATTGCCGACGCTTGCTCTGGTTGACTTGGAAGCTTGTCCTTCTCCTTGTTTGACCGCGTAATATCAGTCGTTATTTGTCCCATAGTTCTTTCCATCCTATCCATGTTTTTAGCTAGATCATGCACAATGCCAGAAAGATGGTCAATTCCCTGCTCACCTTCTTTGAAAGTTCATCTATCTTCGCATTCACCTTTGTAAGCCCTTCTCTATTACTAATCGTCTCGGCCACTTGATTCTGCTGCCAAACCAACAGCTGATCATTTGGTTGAGTTGCACTCGACGCCTGCCCTTGCGTATGAAAATTATTTTATGCCGGTGGCACTGGTGGTGCTTGAGCATAATGCGGTGGGGGAAATTGCGGATCAGGCGGCATATGATTTGGATTGCCCGGGCCCCACTTGAAAAGAGGATTGTCACGTTGCGGTGTGTACTTCTTTTGATTCGAATAATTCTGGATTGCGTTTACCTCCTCTTGCTGCTCACTATTGTTTGGACACGCGTCTGCTAAATGCTGGAGGGATCCACATTGGTTGCAATTCGCAGCCATCTTCTGTGCAGCGGCCTTGCTAGCTCGCTCGGCTTTCCAAGCAGCTAACTTCTCGTCGAAAATCTCCTCACATTTCGCCTTAACTAACTTGCCATCATCTAAATCAGGATCAGGAATGGAAACTTTGTTAATTCTCATCTTGCGAGGCCGAGAGTTGGTTTGTCTAGACTTTTCGCTTTGCTTCTCCAACACTTGTCTTGCCTCGTGTGCTGTCAAATCTCCAAAATCTCCACCCGCTGCTATCTCTACTTCTCGTTTCCCATGGTCCAATAAACCATCGAAAAAGAACTAGTTAGTCATCTCCGGAGAATAGTTGTGGTGGGGGCAAGCTTGCAAAAGTGTCTTGTAGCGCTCCCACGTTTCGTGAAATAGCTCTCCTTCTAACTGCTCAAAAGTAGCGATTTGTCTCCGAAGATGCCCCGTTGTTTGGGCTGAATAATATTGGTTTAGAAACTTCTCGCTAATCATATCCCAGTCGGTTAACGAACCAGGCTCTAAGGACAGTATCCATGACTTCGCCTTGTCCTTCAAGCTGTACGGAAAACAAATCATCTGGACCTCCTCTTGATGAAGGCCATGAATTACGAATCGGCCAACTTCATCAACGAAATAATTTAAAAATGCCAAGGGGACTTCGTGCGTATTCCCATGAAAGGTTGGGAGTAGGTTGAGTTGATGCGGTTTAATTTCCACTGCCCTCGCGGTCGGTCCAAGAACAATGGCGGACCTAAAGGGTACAACCTTTGGACGTGCCAAGTCGCGCTGTCTAAGTGCTCGATCTCCCCTTGGTTCTCGAACTTGGTCATATGCTCTCTCGCAGTGGTCGTTATGCGCGTAATGGTGCTCGCGCTCTTATCTCCTGCCGAAATTGTTTTGCTCGTAACCATGATCTTGATTTTCCAACCACTCGTTCACGTGCCTTTGATTGTTAACATAGGCGTTTCGCTGCAAAACATCTTCATTCCTAAATGCCACGTTCTCGATGTTGTGTTGACGCGTGACATTGTTGTTCATCTCTTCGTTTTGCCTCAAATTCTCCATGTTGAGCGGGTGATTGACTATATTGTGCTGCTGGTTAACTCCTTCGTTTCTCTCTTCGTCTCGTCTAGTAGAGTGTGACTTGTTTGGTTCACTACCATACCCAGCTCGAATGGGGCGTGGTGGTGATCTCGGTGGTGAATTGCCGTTTCGAACCGAATGTGCTCCTAACATAATGTCGGGAACTTGATCGCAAGCAAAATCAGTTGCTGGCGAGGAATTGTCCTCGGAAATAAGAACAGGTCTTGGTCTTGGCGGATTTGAACGGTGAATGTTGTCAATGAATGGTACAAGGTCGCGTTGAAGTGATCGCCTTCCTTGCATAAACTCAACAACACGTCAACGTACCAAATGGCAAAAACCAAGTAAAAACAGTAGAAATAAAATAATAAATCAAACAGAAAATAAAACGAAAAACATCTTTAATTCCTACAAGTTGCTTCCCCGGCAACGGCGCAAAATTTTTGACTCAAACTTTTGTGCACCCCGTTTTTAATAATTAATTTAAAAGCACGTCAATTTGCTCGCAAGTGTACGAGGTAACTGTAGGGTGATGAGTTTGACTCGAGTCGTATCTCTTGAGGAAACAACTGTTCGGTCCTTTCGATATTTTTATCAATTACGAATAACATACATATACATTTGGGGGTTTGAATAGATTGATTCGATCATTATCAACTAAGGCGATAATTAAACTAAAACTAATTAAACTAATTACTATAAACTAGATTTTCAATTACGAACTAAGCAGTAAACTAAAGCTGATTAAACTAATTATTTCTAATTTATCAACTAAGAGGAATAACTAAATTATCAATTTAATGCTATGAAGGCTAGAATTAATTATAATATCTAAAAGCATGAATTTAAGAAACTATCGCTAAGCAATTGAATCATACGAAACCAAGAACCATTATCTAAGCATAAACTAAAATCGCATAAATAAACTAAATTAACCAATATCCAATATCCAAGCATAAGAAACAATTAAACTAATTAAAACTAGAATTAATCTAAACAATTAACTAGAAAACTATCTAAGAGTTTAGAAAAAATTATTGTAACTAGGAAAAGCAATGAAAAGCTCCAGCTATTACGTAGTTTGAGCGCTGATCTTGGTTGAAGATTGAGTTCCGAATGCGAAATTGAAGTCTCGGACTTGTCGCTCTTCGATCCGTGATCTTCGTCTCCAAATCTTGTTATAAGACGTGGATTTATTGTTTTTGAATGCTAAAAATACTCTAGGATATTGTCTCTCTGGTCGCTCTGGTCTGGTGTGTTCCCCAAAATTCGAAATAATGAGGATTTAAATAGATATTAGAAGTCTTGGCGCACAAGAAACCCTAATTTCCGAATTCTGGGCCGTCGCGTCGACGGAGCATCGACTGACGCGTGCTGGCGCTCGGCGGGACTCGGCAGACTTGGTCGGCAGTGCTCGGCAGGTCTGGTCGGCAGGTGCACGCGTCGGCTGGGCAGGTGCGTCGACGGTGTGCATCGACATCGACGCTTCAGCAAGTTGCGTCGACAGTGGTGCGTCGACATCGACGCTTCAGAACGTAGCATCGGTAGTGCGTTGACTGAGCATCGACTGACGCGGTCATGACTCGCTGACACGGCTCGCGTCGACGGTGCATCGACGGTCGCGTCAGTCAACGCGACTGAGCGTCGGTCTCCGTTTCTCGATCGTTTGCTACTCGTTTCACCGGAAAGCTTGTTCTTCTATTCTCGAACATCGAACTTCGTCTTTTACGCGCTAAACTCTTCCGGTTACTTAGCTGTAAGGTGAAAACAACGAAATATCACCTATTTGCATCAATTAAGATTAAAATACGGTAAAATAAGCTGGAATTATAAAATTACAGAATTATGCTTAAGTCATCCAACTTATACCAAAAACAAATATAAAAACGAACTAAAAATCTAATAAAAATAAGGACAAATCTACTCTAATCACATTGCCGCCGACGAGGCTCATTCTGCAACCGAGCGGGCAGATGGGTACCGCCAACGCCTTTATAAGACCGAACGAGAGTTGTGGTGCATTCGACGAGTTTTGGCTACTGATAAGAGGACCTCCTCATCTCAACCCTGATGCTTGTGCGATTTATCCTGATGTATTTTCATGCTTTGCAATTCACCAGTATTTGTTTTTTCTACGCATTGTAACTGGATCTCTTAAGTTCACAAAAGTTTTTTTGCCTTGAATAAATTCATGAGCTTTTGCCTTAATTTTTTCGAGTATTTTTTGTAGTATTCCTTTCTTGGTCTATTTCTTGAGGCTTGTGTCCCCAATCAGGTCAGGTCAAGGAGATCTATCCCTTGGCCAATCGGGTCACTATTTTGGGGCTTGTACCCTTCACTGAAAATCAGGTCAGGTTTGGGATATCCATCCCTTAGGCAATAGGGCTAAATTTGGGGCTCATGCCCTTCAACTGACAATCAGTTCAAGTCGGGGATATCCATCCCTTAGACAATCGGGATAAATTTTGGGGCTCACGCCCTTCAACTGACAATCAGGTCACGTTTGGGATATCCATCCCTTAGCCAATCGGGCTAAATATGGGGCTCATGCCCTTCAAATGACAATCATGTTAGGTTTGGGATATCCATCCCTTAGCCAATCGGGTTAAATTTGGGACTCATGCCCTTCAACTGACAATCAAGTCAGGTTGGGGATATCAATCCCTTAGCCAATCGGGCTAAATTTTGGGGCTCACACCCTTAACTGACAATCAGGTAGGTTGCTACATAACACAGATAAATTTAATCATAATTTTTATAAATGATTTCGCATGTTAACCTTACACATAGTATTTTTATAAGTTGGTTATATTCCACGCTCATGGAAATTCATC
This sequence comes from Phtheirospermum japonicum, assembly GCA_014905375.1. NCBI lineage: Eukaryota > Viridiplantae > Streptophyta > Magnoliopsida > Lamiales > Orobanchaceae > Phtheirospermum > Phtheirospermum japonicum. Next base: position 156,000 of record BMAC01000147.1, on the reverse strand, counting down.
TCCATTTAGCTGCTCCAATTCATAAGCTCCACCAGCAAGAACTCTTGCGACCTTATACGGTCCTTGCCACGTGGAATCCAGCTTTCCTTTAGCTTTTCCCAAGTCAGCTCTGCGAAGGACCAGGTCTTCTACTTGAAAATGTATCTTAACCACCGACTTATTATAAGTCACACGAACTCGCCCCCGCAAGTGCTCCATTCTTACGAATCGCTCCCTCTTCTCTTCCACCAAATCCAAGGCATCTTGTGTCAACAAATCGTTATGCTCCTCATTGAAGGTTTGCACCCTACGGGTTTCCATACTGATTTCTGCAGGGATCACGGCGTTCATGCCATATACCAAAGTGAGCGGTGTCTCTCCCGTGCTTTCTCTAAGATTAGTTCGGTATGCCCACAGGGTCAAACTGAGCTCCTCTACCCACTTGCCTCCTGACCTTTCGAGGCACGCTTTGATCCCTTGCACCAAAATGCGGTTAGTTGCCTCAACCTGGTCGTTCGCTTGGGGGTGATAGACAGATGTGAAATGCCGCTCTATCTTCATCTTTGTACACCAGGCCCGAATTCGAGATCCCATAAACTGAGTGCCATTATCTGACACCAAGATCCTTGGGACACCAAATCGACACACCACAATTTTCCACAAGAAACCCATTACTACCTCCTCCATAATTTTTGCTATAGATTCACCTCTACCCATTTACTAAAATAGTCTATGGCCACTATCGGGAACTTCTTCTGGGCTGGGGCTGTGGGGAAAGGTCCAACCAGATCTATCTCCCATTTTGCAAAGAAGCAGGGAGAGCTCATTGTCATGAGCTCCTCTGCAGGTCGATGCATGAAAGGAGAGTTCTTCTGGCATTTGTCACACTTCCTCACGAAGTCCTCTGCATCCTTCCTTAATTGTGGCCAAAAATATCCATCTCTCATTATTTTACTTGATAGAGTCCTAGCGCCCATGTGGTTGCCACAGCACCCCTTATGGATCTCCTTGAGAACCTGGGCGCCTTCTTTCAGACTTAAGCACCGCAAAAGAGGTTGCCCGAACCCTCTTCTGAACAACTCTCCTTTTATCAGACAAAAACGAGACGACATGATTCACACCTTTGCTACCTCCCTCTTATTCTCAAGCAGTTCTCCTTTGTCCAAATATACCTTGATCGGGGAGCACCAATCCTTTTCTTCCTCTAGCGTGTTTATTTCCCCTTCCCCAAATTCTTGGTATGCCATGAGCAGGGTAATTACTCTCTCCTGATAATTTGTTGCTGAACTAGCCAACTTAACCAAGTAATCAGCTCGGCCATTCTCCTCCCTGGGAATTTGAAGTACGTTTAAAGCTTTCATGGCCTTGGCTAATTCATGAAACTGGGCTAAGTACTTCTGCATGTGCTCATCTCTCGTGTCAAACTCACCTCTTATCTATTTATAGACCAACTAGGAGTCTACCCGGGCACATATGCGCTCTGCCTCAAGCTCTTTCCCCATCTGTATCCCTCTTAGAAGAGCCTCGTACTCTGCTCCGTTCTTGGACAGGCAATAGTTCATTCGTATCGCATACTCCGCATCACGCCTTCGGGATTTATCAGAACTATTCCCGCACCACAACCCAAGCTTCCTACCGAGCCATCGGTATATATCGTCCATTCCTTCTCTTCCTCAGGAGAGCTGGTCATTTCCTGCATAAAGTCGGCCAGAGCTTGAGCTTTAATCGCTGTTCGCCCCTCTAAATGGATGACGAACTTGCTGAGCTCAATGATCCACTTTACCAAACGCCAGAGACTTTTGGTTTATTCATTATAGTCTTCAGGGGCAGGTAAGTCCTGACCACTATCTCATGGGATAAATAGTAAGGACGAAGCTTGTGAGCTATCCCGACAAGCGAACATAGCTCGCTCTACTTCCACATATCGAAGCTCAGTGTTGTGTAACACCTTACTCCAATAATATACCGACTTCTATATCCTGCCCTCCTCTCTAATCAAAACTGTGCTCACCGCTTTCTTACCTACAGATAAGTATAAGATCAAAGGCTATCCCAGGACTGGCTTGGTGAGTAGCGACATGCCGACCAGATGTTCTTTTAATTTCTGAAATGCCTCCTGGAATCCTTTGTCCCATTGAAATCGAGCCTTCTTTCTCAAGGCTCGAAAAAGTAGTAAGCTCTTTTCCGCCGAGCGCGAAACAATCCTGCTCAGGGCCGCTATCCGACCTGCCAGGCATTGCATTTCCTTGACATTCTTTGGAGGTTCCATATCCATAATGGCATTAACTTTTTCTGGATTGGCCTCTATTCCCCTCTCTATGACCATATAACCAAGGAACTTTCCATCTCTTACCCCAAATGCGCATTTCTTGGGGTTGAGCTTCATTTTTTATTTTCTCAAGGTATTGAGAGTTTCCTTCAGGTCGTAAATGTGCGAGGCTGCCTTGGCACTTTTGACCAGCATGTCATCCACATATACCTCCATATTGCGCCTGAGATGGGTTTTGAACATTTTATCTACCAGCCGTTGATACCTAGTTCCTGCATTCTTGAGTCCAAACGACATGACCACATAGCAATAAGTTCCTCTCGGGGTTATAAAACTGACCTGTTTCCAATCCTCGTCGGCCAGTCTGATCTGGTGATATCCTTTTGAGGCGTCTATCATGCTGAGCAATTGACAACATGAGGTAGAATCTACAAGCGGGTTTATCCTTGGAAACGGATAGTGGTCTTTGGGACAGGCGCGATTGAGGTCTCTGAAATCAATGTACATCCGCCAATCACCCTGAGTCTTTGGTACCAGCATCGCATTGGAAAGCCATTCTGGAAATTGTATTTTCTGAATGTGCTTAGCTCGCAACAGCTTTTCTACCTTTGACTCAATAATAGCTTCCTTCCTGGGACCAAAGTTGCGCTTCCTTTGTTTTACTAGCTTTACCGTGGAGTTGATGTTGAGGTGATGCTCAGCTATTGCTGGGTCTATCCCTACTAAGTCCTGTGGAGACCAGGCAAAGACATCCACACTATTCCTTAAGAGGGTCACGAGCTCCACAAACACCTCGGGGCTCAGGGTCGTTCCTACTCGTTTGACTCGACTATCATCCCCTGGTACAATCTCAACCTTCATCAAGTTTTCTTCACGCGAATCTAGCTTAGGCGCAATCATCTCCGTCCTAGGTTTTTTTTGGTCTCATTACCTCTTCATCCCTTCGAATAATGTCCACATATGCCCTACGAGATGCATATTGGTCTCCTCGAACCTCATCCACTCCTTCCTGAGCAAGGAATTTCATCTTCATATGGTATACGGAGATCACCGCCTGGAATTGGCTTAAGGATGGCTGACCAAGCATAACATTATATGAAGATGGTGCGTCCACCACCAGGAAGCGTACCGATTTGTTTTTCCTAATCAGCTCATCCCTCAATGTGACTAGGAGATTTACCGCTCCCAATGGGCATAAGTCTTCCCCCGCCAAACCCACTAATAAGGTAGTGACCTCTTCCAATTATGAGTGCAAGTTTAACTTCTTAAAGAAGTCATAAAATAAAATTTTTGCCGAGCTTCCTGTGTCCACGAATATTCTCCGCACGTTATAGTTAGCTATAGTAGTTGTTATCACCAAAGCATTCATATGGGGTGCCAAGATGCCGTTCTCATCCTCTGAGCAAAAACAGATGTTCGGGCTCGGGACTAATTGCCCCACTTCTTGCGTCTTTCTTGACAGACCTTTCGTAGACTGTACATAGCTGTTTTGGGTGCGTCGTGAGTTCTCATCCCACTCTCCGCCTGTGATCATTTGAATTTCTCCTCCGAGCCTCTTCCAAGTGGATATACTTCTCTGCCCTTTCCAGGAGCTCTCCAAATTTCAGCGCTGGCTTAACTACCAGCGATTGAAACCTCCCTCCCCTCCCCCCCCCCCCCCCCCCCACCCCCCGTCCTGGGCCCTTGAGCCAGAGCATTGACCAAGAGCTCCTCAGATGCTGATGGAACCTCCAATTGGCCTCTATAAATTGTATGATATATCCGCGCAGACTTTATCCCTCTCTCGGCTTCAAACTGAACAGTTCCAATGGCATTTTCTGATACTTCCTGCAACTAGTGAACTGATTCAAGAATGCAGAACTGAACTCATCAAAGTTGTTTATAGATCGGGGGCAACTGGCTAAACTAAAGATGAGCCGATTTTGTGAAGGTCATGGGGAAGACCCGGCACATAACAGCGTCAGAAAATTTCTGCAAGGTAGCTGCGATCTCGAATCGGCTCAAGTGATCCCACGGACCTGTCGTCCCATTATACTCAAACCCCATAGATCGGTAAGAGGCCGGGAGATCATCCCGCATGACAGCCTCTGTGAATGGAGTGCTTCTCCATGCTTGGCCTGCCCCAGTGCCCGCCATTTTTTGCTTGACTTCCCTGACCTCCCTCTGCAGATTATGCATCTGCTCAGTGAGGTCTGGGTTGGTTTTGCTTGAAGTGTCGCTTTCTGAGGCAGAAAGGCTCTCCTCCTCTTTCTGAGTGGGAGCTCAGATCGTGCGCTGGGCATTCCGGGGTGGCTCCATCTCCGGCAGCTGAATTACTTTGGGAGGGGGTGACGAAAGCTCAGTGAATTTATTTTCTACAGCTGCCTCCACCGCCTTTCCAATGAGGTCACATAAATTGCCGCAGAAAAGAGTCATTCAGTGATCCGCCCTCGGCCTGTGAAGCTCCTTCTGGATGAGGTTGCGGTGCACTGGGCCTAGTTGTTGCTGACGATCCTGCCGTTTCCGGCATTCCCGTTGGCGCGGAAGAACTTGGCGTTCCGCCCAGCTTTGCCACTAGGTTTTTCCTGAGTCCGTCTGATGCCATGCTTTTGTCTCATGCCTTAGCTTAGTTCCGCCTTTCCCACAGATGTCACCAATTATTTTGACCTGGAAAATGTCCTCCTGGAATGCTGCTTCTCCTTGAAAACTGTCCCGACCTGTTCCACCAAAGACACGTTAGAAAGGACCACCGGAAGGATTTTCGGTGGAAACCTCTTCGATACTTGAGTCAGTTAAATGAGTTTGATATCAGAATAATTTCAAGTGAGAATGATCAAAAAGTCATACCTTTCCCAGCCTTGAGGATGAGATATTTATAACCCTCACTAGGTGGGGCCTTTTCGAGATCCCGGAAACAAACCCGCGAATCTTGTACCATTATTCAGAACGACCTGACCAGGTTACTTCCTTTTGAGGAGACCCGACCAGGAAGCTTCTTCGCACGAGGTCATCCAATTGTCTCCTTGAACTCCTGACCTGATCTTATTAAGGCCTTATCCAGGAGTTTAGGTCACGTCAGGGCAGGTTCTATCGAGCTAGGCTCGTCTCTTCTCCCTTTGCGAGGCATCAGTTCAGATCATCCCAACCAGGTTTTACTAAAGTTATCTTGTGTCTCTCCATCAGGTCAAACCAATCATGAATATGTCATATCAGTAACATTTTCAGTTTAAATGGACATCAGAGATGGACAAGATTAACGCCGAAAGTTTTTAATTTTCTATGTGAAGAAATTATGAAAATTAGAACTTTGACTAGCGATTCAATTGGGGATACGGACTCCGATTGACCTGAAATATTGCAGGTAGACTCGAAATGATAACATAAATCAATGGTAGAAATTTCAGGATAAATGGATATCAGAGTAGGTCGGAATCGACGCCGAACGTTTCTAATTTTCTGTGTGAAAAAACTGTAAAAATCAAAACTTTGACTGACGAGTCAATAAGGCAAATGAACTCCGATTGACTTTAAATCTTCCAGGTAGACTTGAAGTGATAATGAAGGTTCATGGTAAAAGGTTTAGGTTAAACGGACGTTGTATCAGGCTGGAATTGATGCCGGAAGTTTTCGATTTTCTATGTGAAAAAACTGTGAAAATCAAAATTTTGACCGACAATTAAACAAGACAAACGAACTCCGATTGACTTAGAATTATGCAGGTCAACTCATAATGATAACATAAATCAATGGTAAAAATATCAAATTAACCGATGGTCGGAGCTAGCTAGTATCGACGCCGGAAGTTTGGGGGGGGGGGGGGGGGGGAAATATGGGTTGAGTATATAGGGGGTATTTCTGACAAATTTGTCCAAAATGTAGTTAATGGGCAAAAAAAGAAAAGAAAAGAAAAATAGAGATCTTGTGGGCAAAAATATTTTAGAAAATATCTTAATTATTGATCAACACTCCAATTTTTTAATTTTAATTTGTAAAGCTCCGCACGATACTAGACTCCTTACAATTGGAATTTAGAAACAGCCCAACCCAGCCCAGCCCATTGCCCAAAACACGCACCCACTGCTCCTAAAATTCGACCGTTAAACATTCAAATATTTGAAGCCGACCGTTGGTCTTTAATCACAAAAACGCTCCTCACCTTCACTATTTTCCCAAATCTCTCTTTACACTCACTCTCTCTCTCTCTCTCCGCGTTTTAATCCCATAGGATATCATCAATTATATAAATGGCGGATCATAACACCACCAACTCATCATCTATCATGGAGTCAAAGCCCCTGCACCCGCTCCACCAGATCGCCGAAACCCCAACCCACAAGCTCCTCCTCAAGCAATGGCTCAAAGAAGAAGAGCTCATACTCAACCGTCTCTCTCTCAAGGAGACCCAGATCGACTCGGCCCGTAAAGAGATCACCCACCTCTACTGCCTCTTCTTCCTCTTCCACTCCACCGCCCTCCTCCTCCTCTTCGCCGCCTCCAACGGGCCCCACCTCTGCCGCAAATCATGGGTCCCGTACCTCTGCTCTCTCTTGTGCTCGCTGGGGTTCATATGGGCGATCCGGTACAAGACCGACGTGGAGTGCCACCTGGAGAAAATGTTGGAGAGAGAAAAGGAGGATTCGAAGCTGCTGGCGAAGTGCGTCGAGGAGCTGAAGAGGAAAGGTTTGGAGTTTGATTTGATGAAGGAGGTCGACGCGCTTCGTCGGGCTAAGAGCCTGCGGGTCGAGTCGAAGCCCGTTCGGAAATGGTCGGGCCGGGATTTCGTGACCCTGTTTTTCTTCACTGTGTCTTGTTCTGTGTTGGGTCTGACCAGGGTTATTTTGTGTGGTTAGTAGAAAGGTCATCTGTTTTGGAGGGCAGAAAATGCTGTTTTCTGCTGTTATGATGGGTATTAGGGCTGGTTTGGTTAGGGGGAAATTGCAGAACCTTTTGTTTTGCGTGGGCATGTACTGTACTGTCGTGGAATTCAAATTTAATCGGAGGAAAAGTTATTCTAATTATCATGGGCTTGATTTACTTTATTCTCCTATTTAACTGTTATTTTATTCATTTTGAATTTCCAATAGCATGTTTTTTCACTTTGTATTCCAAATATTAATTAATAAATGACTTCTGCAATATACACCTGATGCGCATGAATGATTAACCAACGCTTTGGAATATGAAATGAAACATAAGTTTATTCAGGATATGCAATGTCACCTGAATAGTTTGTTTTCTTCTGGGAGTTTTTGTCAAAAAAAAAAAAGGAATATAAAAAAACTTGACTAATCTTGTAAGCTTTATTTTCTTATTCCTAGTACACAATAATTATCAGCACTATTTCCATAAATAAGATGATTCCAAATCAAAGGAGGTGATAATTTGGAAAGAATGAAAATGTTTTGGGACAGAGGTTAGGGATAAAATGGGGAAAAGTGTGTACTCTATAAAAAGACAAATAATTTGTTACAAAATCGAACCTCTAAGAATAACAACGCAAATCATTTTTTATGCCGAAATGAGAAATTCTTATTGTTCTATCTCTTCCTCAACACCTCCAAGCACCGGATCAGAAGCATGGAACGGTGAATATTGCGGAGGTGTCGTCATAGTTATTGAAATCGGACTATCATCATTCTCCATGACAAATGTGCTTGTATCGCTAAAGTTCCATTCAGACAAATATCCAGGCCTTGTAGCGACACTGGGAACCTCAGCATCTCCAGAAAGCATAGCCACGACGCGGGACATGGACGGTCGAGCCATTAGCGATGTTTGGATGCATAAAAATGCTGCTCCTATCAGCCGTTGTACTTCGTCCTCGTTGAATTCCGATAATTTTGGGTCCACCAGATCCATTTCTTGCTTATTTTCATGACAATGCCAGGCCTGGAGGAGAAAATCGTGTGTAAATTGTTCTTTTGAGAGAAAGTAGTCAGAGTAAAAAAGACCATACCCATTCAAGTAGATATTTCCTGTCTCCTTCGAAGCTTGAGTCATAATTTGCCCTTCCGCTGACAACTTCTAGAATTACCATTCCAAAACTAAACACATCAGCTTTCTCGGTGAGGTGTCCCCTCATAGCATATTCCGGAGCAAGATACCCACTGGACGAGCAACCAAGAACATTATCAATAATGTACGAATAATTCGTCTTTGTTGCACAAAAATAAAAAATAAAAAACTAGGGTCAATTACAAAAAGTACCATTGAGGTTTGACCTAATTACAATTTTTAAAAACAATTAACTTTCAAACTACAACAACAACAACAACAACAACAACAATAATAATAATAATAATAATAATAATAATAATATAAATATCTAGAGTTATTTTAGTATTGTGCAACAACAACAACAACAACAACAACAATAATAATAATAATAATAATAATAATAATGAATCCCTTAAGTTTTATTTCGTCTTATATTCACCTTTTCACATACAAAAAACACTTCAAAACGCCCTTTCACATTTATAAAAAAATTACAGTTAACCCCTTGATTTCAACACAAAATAAAACCACGTGGGTATTTCTGTAATTTTGAAAGCTAGCTGGGTTATTATTAATTAGGTTAAACCTCAAGGATACTTTTTTTCACTATCCAAGAAGTTAAGCAAAAATCAAAATAGCGAGAAGTTAACACCATGCACTTGAGTGTGATGGATCTTACATTGTGCCTGCAACGTGGGTGCTTATATGCGTCCTATTATAATCATACAATTTGGCCAAACCAAAATCGGATATCTTAGGATTAAGTTCGGAGTCAAGCAGAATATTGCTCGGCTTCACATCTCGATGTACGATTCGAAGTCGAGATTCCTCGTGAAGATACGCTAGACCTCTAGCTACTCCCAAGCATATGCCAAAACGTGTCGGCCAGTCGAGGAATAAACTTCTATTTCCTGATAAATGATTTGAGCTTCAACATTATAGCAGTAGATTAGAAATCTTAATTAGAGGCAATTAATACATAATTAGATATCTCAATACCGAATAATGCTTGATCGAGACTCTTGTTTTCAAGGTATTCGTAAACAAGCAACCGATTATCTCCCTCGATGCAGCATCCATGCAATTTGACAAGGTTACGGTGTTGCACAGCGGATATGGTTGCAATCTCTGCCACAAATTGGTTCTTTCCTTGACGGGATGCTACTGACAATTGCTTCACTGCAACGACTCTTCCGTCCTCCAGTGTACCCTTTTTTGGTCACAGATGATGATGAAATATGTTTATGTGTGGTGGGCGAGAACACATGTATATATATGTACAAGAAACAAGTTTTTTAATCACTATATACAGAAAGGAAATCCAAAAGAAGTGACAAGAAACATCTTACGTCATTTAAGATAATTTAAAACATTAAAAAAGAGTATAAATAGATAATGTCAGTAGCATCAACTGTAATGAGGACATAGATTTTTATTTTATTTTTAAATTAGCATCTCACCTAGTTATAGCATTTTTTCATGATTACTCCTCGTTTTTAAAAGAGACACATCGTGGTGATCATTGCTTTGAACAATGGCGTAGCCAGCATGAGCAATCGTGGTGGGCTGGAAGGAATTTAAAAAATAAAATAAAAAATCACAGAAGTCCACTAATTTTTATTTTTATTTTATATTATTTCTAAAATGTGTGTAGTTTGGACAGAGATGGGGCTGGCTGGGTTTGTTTTTTTAAATAATCATATATATCCACAATTTTATTTTATTTTTTGTCACTGCTTTGGGGAACCAGGATCCGGCTCCTTCCCAACTATCTCCGTCCGTGGATTTGAAAATGGAACTTACCTTGTAAACAGCTCCAAAACCTCCCTCTCCAAGCTTGTTACTAAAATCATCTGTTGCGGCTCTAAGTTCTGCATAACTAAAAGTATATGGTCTGGCTTCAACCCCCAGGAAAGCTGCAATTCAATACGGAAAAGTTTTTGAGTTTTATGAAGATATTCATATTTTGGTATGACAAAACCTGGAAATCTTATGAAGCTCAGCCCTCAATGTCTACTGAAAGGCCATTAATTTCATGAAACTAAAGCAAAGGGGCATAATGAAATCTTCACAAATTATATGATACATCACTTTTAAACTGACCTTCATCTTCATGTCTCTTCTGCCTTTTTCTTCTTTGAGCGAAATAATATATCGCGGATAATGAAAGAGAGCTCAAGCCTGCTGTAGAAACAACAATCCCCACAATCATGCCACTCCTATTCTTCTTTTTAGCAGTTTCGTTTGGAGGATTGTTGCTTACAGTCGGAATGAAATCTACACAAAAATATTCATATTCAGGATTGCCATCAAATGTTGAGAATCAGACTAAGCATACTTTCAGATGGCCATTTCTTTTTCTTTTTTTATTGGAATATATACCTGCTGGGGTGACACTTATCGCTGAAATAGAAGGTCCATAAGTGCCATGAGCAGGCACACAGCAAGTCCCTTTTCCATCCCAAAATAGATGAATCTCAAGGTAGTTTTCTGTCACCCGAGCAGTAAAATCTTTCACCAGAGTTCTATATGAGACCCCACCAGTCTCATTTCGTATATCAAAATCTTTCCACACCAGATTACCCTAGACCCAAAAAAAAAAGTTGGATGTGGGTAGCATTTCATTTTATTAACAATTGAGACAGCTGGTAATATGGCCGGGCTGTCCAGCCAGGCCCAAGCCCACTGGGCCAAACAAAAAAAATTGGGCCGGGCCAGGCCAGGCCAGACAAAAATTATTTTCCAGCATTTTCATGGCCTGGACTTGGCCAAATACCGGGCTGGGATGAGCCAGTCCGGCCCAGAAATTGTCAGCGCAGTTGACCACGAAATATAAAAATTATGAAAATAACAGACCTGAATATATATATCAAAAACACGCCTTCCGAGACTCTTCCAGACCAGATCATTTTCAAATTTTGTCTCGACAAAATGAAGGCTCACACTGTAGCCTCCATTCTGAAGGCCCAAGCCGTAGTATCTTAATGATCCAGCAGAGAACCGTGAACTCTGGAACAGCTCAGGATTCCTTGTGCTTGGGAAATAAGTTAAGTAGGTGTTTTCGTACTCTGGATTGGGGCTATCCATAGGAAGACCAACATTACTAACTCCCCATCTGCGTTCTCTGGACACATAATATTCTGCTGGACCAAGAGTCTCGTTGTCTGCCTCATGCACGATCCCAGTAGCACTTCTCACTGTTTGACCACCACATTTGATTGCGAATCTGGAATCTGCCATCATTAAGAGCCATAATATGATAATAAGCATTTTAAGGAGAATTAAAAGACCATATACATTGCAAATATGATTCACATTTGAGTCTATCAACGTTGTGTAGATATAGGGTTTTGTGACATACACTGGGGATCTCCTCGATAGCAAGGGAAGTTCCGTTGAAGGCAATTCAATCCCGACGCTAGGACACTGAAATCGGAAGATGGTTTAATATATAGTGTAAGATAAGACCTATGTGAGCAAAATGCCAAAATCAAGTATAGTTTCAAAGGGTTCAAGTATGCTTTCGAAAAGTTTGATGACATAAGATTCTCCTACTTGAGAATTTTTCATGAGATAAGATTCTTTCTCATTAATCATTTGCTGTTTTTGGGAAAAATCCTGCCAAAGTAATGAAACCAATTCTGGGGAAGATTTCATTCATTTATAAATTGAATAAATATGACACGTGAATTACTTTGATATGGAGATGGGGACATGAGAAATCTCCATTCATGCGGGGATTATAAGAAAACAATATGCTAGTGTTATAATCATGGAAAATTCTATTCACGTTCTTTATCATTAATAACTTGATATGAGGGTAAAATTGGCCCACATGGGTAGGATAATCATGACATGTTGCCTTAACACAAAAAAGAAATTTTAGAAGTACCTTGTATATTTAAAGAGAAACACAAGAAAGAAATATTGAAGCCTGTAAGGCACAACCAGCATACCAATCAACTGCATAAGTACTGAGCTCACCTGCTATTAGAACCTTCTACCGTGAAGTTGTTGACAACCAAATTCCTGCAGAAAAACTATGTTACTTTTGGAACAAATTAACTTGGATCAGTAAATTTTTTATTCAACTATATGTATCAACCCCAAAATTATGTTATTTTAACCATCAATGAAAAATATTCGTACAGTTGAAGATCTTGCTGGTTGGCCCAAGAAGGAATGCTCCCAGATAATTCGTTGTATGACAAATCTCTGCAACCAAATGGAAAAAGAATGACAATGGCATGTTGAAATCTAGAGACCCTGAATTTTGCTTCAAAATGTATGTATCTTAAAATTTGCAAAGCTTCAGTTTTTGACCTTTCTATATAAAATAAAATAAAAAAATAAAAAAATTATCCTAGTACATTTGTGATTGTATTCCAATAAATAGCCACATCGGTGTTAATTTGCATCACTCAGTTTGAAGTCTTAGGTCTAAAAATCCTGGCAGAATAGAACATACTCAAATCAGTTATTTAGTCTGAGGTGGAATGTTAGTTATATAGACTGAGGTTATATATTCTAAAATTTCTTGAAATGTTGTGTGTGTGTGTGTGTGTGTGTGTGTGTGTGTGTGTGTGTATAGTCTGAGGTGGATGCAAACAAACTTATGTGTAAGCTACTTGTGTATAAACCCAAGATGATTGTGATGTCATGTACACAAGTACAAATTCTTGCACCCACCTTAACCATTAATCTATATCTTAAGAACCATTTGTGACTGAAATGATATTACTTTACATGATATACGAATATTTTTGCCGCAACATATATACTGAACAATGAACATCAGAGATGTAATTTTTCCATATTTTCCTCAAAACATGCAATAGTTCAAATTAGGGACAAATATTCTTGCTGAACACCATTTGTTTCATTTCATCATCTACCATCCACGATACATGCTCACAAACATGCCCGGAGACCAAACAATAATTGTTTCTGCGAAGTCTACTATACTTCAAATTGAATGCCTATTTCTTATCTCCAACTCATAGTAATCGAAGTATTTTTACATCAAGCAACTCTCTCTCTCTCTCTCACACACACACACACACACACGTAGGATTGTAGGGATGGGGACGTGAATCCTTGACCAAGGTTTCAGAACATAATAAAGATGTCATTAGACCACAGAGGTCTTGGCTATGGCTCCATAATATGTAACAACACTAAGATTCTTTTGTTTTTCATGGATGATGTGAAAAAAGAGCATCAACACTTCCAATTTTTATTATTAATATTAGTAGCAAAACTGCAAATTTAACTTGAAATTCTGTATAAAAAGCATCAAGGATATATAACTTACATATACTGAAGAACCGAAGCCTTCTGTGCTGGGAGAGAACCAGTCAACTTGTTGTTACCAAGAAACCTGAAGGTGCACAAGGTTAAAAGGCAGCACGGTTTTTGCTAGAGGATAGGGGAGATGGGATTAGGCTGTCTAGACCCATAAAAAGCATATATCATTACAAGTGAACGAGGGAGCTCAGATTGAAGAGGGAATCTGGAATTCGTCCAGAGAAATTGTTAAAGCTCAAATCCCTGGAAAATACAAAATTAGAAATTTGTTGGATGAGATGGTGTCAGATGTCATCCCTCATCAGACCTACTAAAATGATTATTTGAAATACTTACAGCAAGGACAAGTTTCGATATTCGATGAGATCCAAAGGAATGGAGCCAGAAATTTTGTTATTCCTCAAAACTCTTCAAAATATGGAAATGTTGAGTTGTAGTTTGTTGAAGACGACAGAAAAGTAATAGAAAAATATCAAGTGGGTGCCTATGTGAAAGTCTCGTTATATTTACTTACAATGTGGTCAAAGACTTCATATTTGTGAGAAAGTCTAGTGGCGAGCTCCCATTATATAGATCCGATATTCTCCTAGATCATAAATGATTAGGAACATAACTATTTCAAAGTGAGAATAGAATGATCACCCAGATGTTAGAGAAAAGTGTTGAACACTCACAAGTCTTCTAGAGCAGTTAAATTGGAAAGTGATGATGGTATCGGGCCATGAAATGAGTTGCCTTGAAACCTTCTGTAAACGTGTAATAATAAACGGATCGTATAAAATTGCAAGAGAGAACGACGGTTGAAATTTTTTCTTACATGAACTGACTTAAACAAAATCCAAGAGTTCAATTCAAGGGCAATAATCTTGAAAGAATAAAAAATAGTAAGTAAATATTTGTCTCACAAGGTTGTTAACTTTGACCAGCTGCCAATAAAGTCAGGTATCTGGCCTTTGAGTGCAGTGTCTGAAGCAAACCTGAAACCCGTGAAAATTTTATTTGTTGATCGAACTCAATTTTAATAATTTGAGCCAATGATTCAAAAATCTAAAAATCAAATATTGGATTCTTAGAGCACTTACACAATTTGCATGTTCTTTAATTCACGAAATGTGGAAGGAATTGGACCACTAACTCCAGAGCTATCAATCCAACTGATGAAACAAGGTTAATTGGAGGGGATGGACTAGGTTACAATATTCGAGATGAAACATTTTCAACCTGAAGCTATATGTGAATCAGAACTTACAGTTTTTCTAGCCGTGTGCAATTTCCGAGTTCAGACGGTAAGTTACCAGAAAAATTATTTGTACTAACAGCCCTGCCAACAAAATTAAAATAGCACACTGATTAATTTATTGTTAAAAAAAAGGTTAAAAATAGACATGCATTTAAATAAAAAAAAAATTTACAGTGATCTTAAATCCGTCAGCTTGCCAAGTTCCTTCGGAAGCCTCCCCGACAAGGAATTCATGCTGAGGCTCCTGTCCCATTGCACATACAGAACTTTGAAGATCTTGAATATGTTGATCAACGAGCACGTAAAGACAAATAAGATAAGCTTACAGGTACTTCAACCGAGTGAGATTGCCAACAGATGGCGACAAGGGACCTGTCAAGTAATTCTGCCCCAAATTTCTGCAATTTAACAAAAGTCCAATGTGCATTAACCAGAAACATGCTTCGAATGTGAACCCAGTAATCAAAATATACACACATATATAAATATAATTTTAAACCCACCCAAAGCAATATATTGAATCATAAATGTAAACCCAGAAAGAATGAAAATCAGAGTTACAAATTAACGAGATAAGTCAAACTCCAGAGCTCTTCTGGCAACGGACCAACAACATTCGACGATGAATTCAAATCCGACACCAAAGACGCTCGCCTGTCGATTAAATAAATAAAAGTAAGTTTCAAAACTCTTCTCAATCGCAAGCAAATACATACATATATGAAGGTTTTTCAATAAAATTAGTGCGTGCTTACAGATAATAAATATGGCAAGTGGTGCCACTGTTGTAAAAGCAATCGCATTTGATTCCGGGATTGGGATCCTCGGTAACATTATCGCTCGCAATTCCACTGCATAGTTCGCCGCTGATGTTCCATTCGCTCCCGGCCAAGATCCGCCATTTCGCGAAAATGGCGTTGATGGCTCTTGCTGCCGAATATGATACGACACATCATCATCATAATAATAATATAATTCAATCTAATCTCAGAGAACAAGATCAGCTATTGTATTGATGTGGAAGTGTGCAGCAGTTTTGCATACACTTGAAAAATGATTATTTATAGCTAATTCTCTTTATATATGTGGTGAAAATTTAAACAAAGAGGGCTTTCGTAGCTGGACTGGTCAAGTATAATATAAGTCAAATTCAAGTTTAAAGCATACACAATGCTTAAATGGGTGAGTGCTCTCTAATTTCAGCTGTTTTAAAAGTAAAGTTGGACAATTTTTTTTATTTTTTAATTAAATAATAACAATAATAAATATTGCTGGAATAAATTATAAATAAATAAAATCTTTACAAATAATAATTATTTTATTATTAATATCGTCTCTGATTTCTTTTTCAATTTTTAAAAATTTTCGAATTCAGAAAAAATCTTAAATATTTTTTCTATTATATTTTTGAATCCAACAAATTATTGTATTTTACTTTATTACAAAATTATAAATTATAAAATTTCTGTTTTTATATTTACACTATTTCCAAAGAAAAAAGGAATTTTAAATTTCTTTTCAATTTTTTTTGTTGTTTATTCAATTTTATAATTATTGTATTTATTTTTGAATTACAAAGTTATAAATTATAAACTTCTGGTTTTTTATTTATATTTTTCTATTTTTTTATTTTTTTTTCGATTAAGAAGAAGATGAAGATTTACAACTGTGATTAATTGGGACCATCGGATCTCTCAAAAGGTACCCGCGATCCCCACACATCACCGTTGATTTAACGCCCATTGGAGCATTTTGTCTCGATAGTTGGTCTTTAATCGTGGGCATTTCTAGACCGTTGGACATGCTCTAATATAGGTTCGTGCAAGTAAACACGTTAAATGGTCATCTAATTTAAACAAAAATATTTAACTTTAGTTTTTCAACATATAAACATTTATTCACACTTATTTGTTTGATTAGAGTCAATGAATTTAGTAAATATATTGCATTTAAAATATACGTTCTCCTTCCGAAAAAAAGACCAAGTTAATATGTTGTTACATTTTTCATTTTCATTTGTCTTCATATTTAATTATATTTAAATTCGCACTAATCCATTTATCAAGGCGATATAAATAAAATAATTTTATATCTTTGTTAAATAGATGGAGTATTTTATTTATAACCACAAATTTATTATTTTAGACAGAGCAAGTATATAATTTTATTTGTGTAAAATAATAATAATAATAAAATTATCTATAATTGATATTTACTAAACTCGTTTAGATTTTTAAAAGACTAGTGAAAAAATAATATATTATTTGACTACGAATATCAAAAAAGAATCAATCTCAAACTCTCGAAAGCTTATTGAGTTCGCCTCTACTCCCACTACAATATTAAAAGAAAAAGAAAAAGAAAGAAATATTGAAAACACTCTTTGTTTAGCTGATTAATTCATAGAAAGGCTTTTAATGAGTGGGATTATTTATGAGTTGTACTTACAATATTCGGAAACCGAACTGAAGAATTACTCTGTTACCAGCTATATTTTGCAAAGTATTTAAGCATCGTAATTCAAGAGTAGGCAATAAATCACTACTATAAGTTAATTTCATCAATTTGTTAATATTCGACATTTAAAAACTTACAAGTATCGTATAGCATAATGATAACAACAGTCGATAAATTCAGCTCATATTAGTTTACATATTCCGGACAATAATATAAATCTAATATGTATATATACAAATATACACACATACTGAAAGAAAGGGGGAAAAAAGTGACATAGAATACAAAAATGGAATCACAGTAATTAATTAAAGTTTAATATTCACACACACACACACTCAAAAGAGCTAGCTAGCTAGCAAGGTGGTGCACCTTCAGAGGAATCTGTGACTGGCCTGGTGACGTTTGTCCGTGTCTGAGCTTGGGCTACATCAAAAACACAGAGCGCGAAAGCCAATAAAAGAGGAAAAAGTCGCAGTCTATAAGGCGGCGCCACCTTCATCTGTTTCAAGTATCACGATGGACGTGTTATAAACGTATATATGTTCACCAGTTCTAAAATGAGATAAGAACAGATACATGTATAGATGAGAGGTTTAAGCAAACAGAGAATAAATTAATATTATTATTATATTTTTCACTTGCGGTCGTTGTTATCTGCTACAGGCATTCATCAGCTAATGTTTTCACTTTTCTTTTTTAAGTAATTTCTTTGTCATTATTCAACCATACACATACGCGGTCGATTTATTAATATATGATATTCAAATGCTCTTGAACTGCAATACTTTTACGGGTTGTTTGGGTTGTTTGTTCAAGGACTCCCAATGCCAGGATTGGAATTCTGAATCTTAATTCTCGTTTGTTTTACGATTTTAATTTTTAATCCACAATCAATCATTATTTACATCTAACCCAACACTCATCTCTTTTATCACGTCATTATTATATTTAAAAAATTAAATATTACTAAATACAATATAATTATACACTATCATCCACTTTTCAGAAATGATTTGACATCAAATACAATAAAAAAATAAATTATCATCCACTTTCCAGATATGATTTGACATCTACAGTAAAAAGTAAAGGATTCTGAATCCTATAACAAACAAAGATTCTTACTATTTACAGAATTCTGAATACTCAAGGTTCTAAATACTAGAATTCAGAATCCCAACGAAGACTGGTCCAAATAGCGCCTTAGGTTTTAAATAGTTTCGATTATTTTGTATAAATTTCTTATAGATTATTTTTATTTTATTAAATGTTTTTGCTCTTCTGGACATTTAAGTTATTTAGAATGTTTAGTAGATTAATTTAACAAATAATTAGAGTCTATTATATTAGTATTTCTTTTATTAGTCCTTATTTACCTGATATCCTAAGATGTTTATCTAAAACCTTGTTTGTGAAACTAAGAATCTTTTGAGAAAGATGTAGTATATATACTATTTGTCTTTTGATGATGAAATGACAAGGAGTGAACAAGAAAAGCAGAAACTTTGCTATAGCATATAATAGATGTCGCTCATTGTTTGAGAGTTTTTCACGAATTGTGTTTGATCAAACTTCAAGATTTTACGAGCAATCCAATAACTGTTCAGAACGACTACCCCATTTAAGAGTTTTTCATTTATTACTAGATGCAACTATTTTATAATTTGTAAAATAATTTTGTCATTTCTAGTAATATCATTTCTGACTTGAGGTCGCGTTCTATGAGTTTATTTAACTCATAGACAAAAATTATTTCTAAGTGTTCTTTATAATTTTTCTCAAATTTACAGAGATGTTAGTGATGATGTTTCAACATCGTAACTAACATTTGTGTTCTATTTATATTTATGCAAGTATTTGAAACCTTCTAAAATTTTAATTGGTATCAAAGCCACCACTTGACTTTACTAAGTGTTGGTCCCTTTTTTTTTAAGGAGTACGATGGATACTGAACACTGCGATCCGACCACCCATGTGGATGGAACAAATTATGCGATTTGCAAAGTAAAAATGCGTGTTTACATCAAAACCATGGATGAAAGATCGTGGCGTGCAATCTTGGTTGGCTTGGAGGCTCCCAAGCTGGAAGACCCGGATGGAGACATTGTTCTAAAAAAATGAGATCGATTGGACAACTGAGGAACTTGCAATCTCTAATGCAAACACCAAAGTATTGAATGCTCTTTACTGCTTTGTGGACATATCTCTGTTCAGAATTATTTCAAATCATTAGACTGCAAAAGAAGTATGGGACGCCCTACAACTTTTTTGTGAAGGTTCAAAAGGAGTTCAACGAACGAAATTAAGAATGCTTGCAACTCAGTCTGAAGTACTAAGAATGGAAAAAAGCGAAACCATCGCTGGATACAGTAACTCCTCGATAACGCAAACGAATGCCAGTCACTAGGTGTCTCCATTTCTAATGAAAGGCTTGTGAGCAAATTCCTGCGCTCTGTGACTGAAACGTTCAACATGAAGATAACGGCCACTGAAGAAGCCAGGGACACTTCCACCATGAGTTTTGACGAACTCGTTTGATCTCTCAAAACTTAGGAGATGGAACTCAATATCAAACAACTTAAAGGGAGAAGCATTGCTCTAATCTCTACTCCTACCATTGAAGATGGAGATTTTTATCTTGCGGCCCTCGCTCATAACGTGGAGACTGATGAGTTGGATGAATATGGAATTGCTCTCATCACTAAAATATTCAGTGACTTTCTGAAGAAGAAGAAGAAGAATAACTCGAGGAAGCTTTTCAATCGACACATCAAACCCTCATCAGAACCTTCCACTCCAAGACCATTGGTCAATCCACAAGAAGGTTCCAAAGAAGGGATGTGACACCCAAAAGTGTCAAGTCCAAACCCCAAAATCAAAACAACACTAAGGATTTGGATAATGTTCAGTGTCATGAGTGTAGAGGTTTTGGACATTACAGGCATGAATGTGCCAACATCAAGTGAAAGAGAAACTTAATTGCCATGAGTGATGGAGAAGATGAGGAAGAACCAAAAGAAACTGAAGAGGTTATCGCCATGAATGTCTGTGTTAAACACTGACAATGTGAATGACATTTGTGTCTTAACTCATTCACCGTTAAATGCATAGCTGATATGAAGACTTTCGCGCTGCCTATGAAGAACTCTATGAAAATTAGTGTAAACTGGTTCAAAGAATCAAAATTCCCTCTAAGTAAAATGAGAGACTGGAACGCATGAACAAAGAACAAGAAACTGTTGTCTTACGTCTAGAAGCTCTTATGGCCAAACGTGAAGAAGAACTAGGTAGAACAAGGGCAGAACTCTGAACAGCTCTACTGACCCTAAAGAAACTTAACACAGGCATGACCAAAATTGATGAGATCATATTTACTGGGTCCATGATCAAACATGGGATATGATTTGAAGCCCCTGTTTTCGTCAGAGAAGGTGACAAATCTTCAGAGGGATCTGTTTCGGTCAAGAACTCCAAACGTCGTAGACGTCTATGTGTGTCATCATTTTTCAGAACCTGGACACATCAGGCCCTTCTGTAAAAAACTCAAGTCAAAGAGACACCTGCACCCATAAACAAGGCGATGTCAGAGGTCTCCTCTTCCAACACAAGGACTAACACTGCTGGCAAATCCAGATTGGTGTGGGTAAGAAAAGTGGATACTCAGTGTAATATGATTTACATCTCTCTCAAGTCTAGTGTTGAAGGCTCTTGGCCCTTTGATAGTTGATGTTCCTGGCATATGACAGTCTCTGCTGAATACTTGACTGACATTGTCCAACACAATGGTGGTAAAGTACAACACGGTGGTGGTGCACATGGACAGATTGTTGGAAAAGGTACCTTAAATGTTGAAGGACTTCCCAAGCTTCAGAACGTACAACTAGAGAAAATATTGGTTGTTAATCTTATAAGCATCAATCAGTTGTGCGATGATGATCTACGTGTAAGATTAAGCCAATTGGTCTTTAACACATTTGACCAATGCGCTCTCACTGGCACATGAACCACCAACAACTACTACAAAGTAAATAGCAAAATCCTTTGTCTAAGCGTACAACCTTCCAAAACTGAGTTGTGGCATCAAAAGATGGGTCATGTTAACTATAAGATTATGGGGAAACTGGTCAAGTCTGGTATTTTAAGGGGTGTTCCCAAACTGGTTATTAACAACTCATCCATATGTGGTGCCTGTCAAAAGGGAAAGCAAACAAGAGTGTCTCATCTTGTGATCTAACACTTCAACACCTCTCGCTTTCTGGAACTCCTCCACATGGATCTCATGGGTCCAATTGAGGTAGAATATATTGGTGGTAAGAAATACTCTTTTGTTATTGTTGATGACTTTTCCCGATTTACCTGCATTGAGTTTCTTCGTGAAAAAACTGAAACTTTTGAAAGCTTTCGAAAACTGTCCAAACGTGTCAGTAACAAATTCTGTTTTCAAATTGGCAGAATTAAGACAGATCATGGAAAAGAGTTTAACATCTCATTTTTTAAAAAATTTTGTGATAAATATAGGATCTCCCATGAGTTTTCTTCTCCTATTACACCCCAACAAAATGGCATAGCCGAAAGTAAAAACCGATCTCTGCAAGAAATGGCACGGACCATGTTAATCTCCAAAAATATGTCAAAAAGGTTTTTGGATGAAGCTCTTAACACTACCTGTAACATCTCAAATCGAGTCTACTTTAGGGTTGGTACCTGTGGAACTCCCTACGAAATTCTTGTTGGAAAGAGATCAAACATTAAGTATTTTCACGTCTTTGGTTGTGTATGTTATGTCCTGAATGACAGGTCCTACTTGTCAAAGTTTGACTTAAAAAGTTACTGTGGATATGTCTTGAATCTCTCGCTTAACAATATTTGTAAGGGGCCTTAAGCCCGATTTTGGTGTATTCTCTCGATACTATATTTATGGTCTTTGAGATCAGTAATTTGTAATCCTAGCCAGTTAATAAAATCCGTTCTTCTCTCTGCCCGTGTCCAATTTGGTAAACCACATAAATCTGTGTCTTCTTTACATTTTCTGTTTACTGCTCTATAATCATATTCATTCGTAACAGTTACAAATGTGTGTTATTGGGGTATTCGGTCAATAGTCATGCATATAGGGTTTTTAACCTTAGAACTCGTACATTGCTTGAGTCTGTGAATTTCAGGTTTGAAGAACTAATGGACATCTCTGGAAACTCAGTTGAGGATGATGTGGTTGACCTTGTTCAAAGTCCACAATCTAATCCTTCACCCACTTTAGAGAATCTTCTGGCACAACACCTGATGTCTCTGAAAATGTTGCAACACCAGGACCAAAATCGCAGACCCATGCAAACTCTGATGAAGAAACCTCTGAATCTGAAGAGGATATGGGTGATGCAGAAATTTCAGTGTCCTCATATCTACTTGATAAGAACATTCCTTCCAAAATACAGAGGAATCACCCTACCTCTCAAGTTATTGGAACTTTTAATGAAAGAAGCACTCGCAAGAAGCAGATTGACTTCAAGGAAATGGTAAAATTGGTATGTATGGTATCCTGTTGTTCACTAACCAAAAATTTTTGTTTTGTGTCTTCTGTAGAGCCTAAGAAAGTGGAAGAAGCTCTCAGAGATGAGTTTTGGATAAATGCAGTGCAAGAAGAACTTGATCAATTTGCCAAAAATGAAGTATGAGACTTGGTACCACGACTAAGCACATGAAACGTCATTGGAACAAGGTGGATATTCAGAAACAAAACTGACAAATTAGGTAACATTATGCGAAACAAAGCCAGACTTATGGCTCAGGGTTTTACCCAAGTTGAAGGTATAGACTTTGATGAGAAATTTTCCCATGTAGCAAGGATTGAGTCAATTAGATTAATTCTCGCAATTGCTTGACATTTGAACGTTACTCTTCACCAAATGGATATAAAAGGCGCCTTTTTTGCTGTTTTAAATGAGGAAGCATATGTTGAGCATCCTAGAAGTATTGAAGACCCTCATAAACCTCATTATGTTTACAAATTAAAAAGGGTCCTCTATGGCCTTAAGCAAGCTCCTAGAGCTTGGTATGATAGGCTTACTCAACAAATTCGTCAAATGAGTTTTAAATGGAGTGAAGTTGATAAAACATTATTTATTTTAAAAATCAAACACAAGATACTGATTGCTCAAATCTATGTAAATGATATTGTGTTTGCTTCAACTTGTGACAAACTTCTGAGAGCATTTGTGAAAATCATGTCCACCACCTTTGAAATGAGTATGAAAGGTGAGTTTTCTTTTTTCTTAGGACTGCAAATTAAACAGTATAGCAATGAATTTTTTGTATCTCAAGCTAAGTATGTCAAACATCTTTAGAAACGATTTAGTTTGGAAAATGGTAAGCACATGAAAACACCCATGGGTCAAGTCTGAAACTGTCTAGAGATGATGTTAGTGAAAATGTTGATCACAAAGTGTATAGGAGCATGATAGGAAGTCTTTTGTATTTAACTTCAAGTCGACCTGACATTATGTATAGTGTGTGTCTATGTGCTCCTTATTAGTCAAATCCTAAATTAAAACATATAATTAGGTATGTAGCTAGCACCTACAATTTAGGGAATTTGGTACACTAAAGATACTAATTCTAATCTTGTTGGATACACTGATTCTGATTGGGCAGGTGATGTTGATGATAGGAAAAGTACGACTAGGGGTTGTTTTTTCTAGGAAATAATCTTGTCTCATGATATAGCAAAAAAACAAATTTATGTGTCCTTGTTAATAGCTGAAGCCGAATATGTAGCTGCTGGTAGTGCCTGTGCTCAACTGATCTGGATGAAACAAATGATAGAGGATAGTGGGCTACAAAGTGATGTTCTTACTGTCTTATGTGATAATTCAAGTGCCATTGACATCTTAAAAAATCCAATAAAACACTCTCGAACAAAACACATAGACATCAGACATCATTTCATTCAAGATTTGGTTGAGAGAAATGTTGTGAGTATTGAGCATATTGGAACTGAATATGGGTGGGTATTTGGCCCTGACCCGACCTGACCCGAGGCTTTTGGGACGGGCCAGACCCGAACCGTTCTCAAAATGGGGCGGGTCGGACCCGGCTCGCTGATGGAACGGGGAGGGTCTGGGTATTATTGTTGTCCTGACCCTCCCCGCCCCGCCCCACCCTGTATAATATATATATATATATATATATATATATATATATATATATAAGAATATTGGAATATATGCGTAGAATCCCTAATTCACACCCGCTGCCCTCAATTTTATCTCAGCCTTCGTTCTTAGCCCCGCTCTCAACCAGCCTTCATCTGCTCCGCCCTCCGCTGCTCTCAGCTCATCTGCTCTACCGCTCTCAGCCTTCATCTGCTCCGTCGCTCTCAGCTTTCAGCCGCTCTCACAATCCGACACCACCATTCCATATCTTGGAGAGACATATTTGTAAGTCTTTCAAACTTTTAATTCTTTCAATTTTCTTGTATCTATTCTTATAAATAACTGAACAATTGTTAGGAATTTGTTGTGTAATTTTCTTTTATTTGATGGGCAATTCTCGAGTGGTGGGGGAATTGCTTTTCGATTTGGTTAATGTCAGAAAGTTGCGTAGGAAAGGGGTGGTTCTTTAATTTCCGCTTTTTCTTTTTTTATTGGGCACACACCGACCGACAACCTTACTGAGTCGTCATCTTTTTTAAACGTAAGAAATTTCTAAAGAAAAGATATCAGTTTCCGTGTTGTATTAAGTGAATGATGAAGGAAGTTTATATATATATTGTATGTGTATCTGGAGGGCATTATATTTATATCTATGTAAATTAATTATTGTATTGTATCGACCGATGCGAGTATTTGTGTGTGGAGGATAGGGTGTGGCGGTGGGCTGTGTAAGCATGTGGTGATTAAGGGGCATGAAGAGCCGGTTAAGTGTTTGCAAGCTTCGATGGTTAGGGTTGGGGCTGGGTACTTGCTGTATAGTGGGAGTCTTGATAAAAGTATTAGGGTTTGGTGGATAGAAAATGATGATGATGCATCTTTGGTTCAGATCAGAAAGAGAAATTGTGCTATGTTGTTTTGATTCTGTTTTTCTTCTTTCTCTTATGAGGTTGTTTGTAGAGAAGGGGGGAAACATTGATTCAAGGGCTTATTCTTCTTGTGTTGGTGTTGTGCTGTGTGTATAGTTTAATATGTTTTCTTGTTTCCATGTTATATTGTGTGGAGGATGAATTGAATAATAGAATTGATACGCTTTTCATTACACTATATTAATTAAAATTAATGTGCGCTTTGAACTTCTCTTGTTAATTCATTCCACGCCTTTGCAGTAAATTATCCCCTTTTTCTTTTTTTTTAAATTAATTGTTATTTAATATGATATATTATTAATCTTACATATATTATAGTATAATATAATATAATTATTTGTCCTCTCATTATCTAATTACATAGCTTAAATTGATGATCAGTTGGAACATCCACACTAGGTTTAGGTTGCCTACTATGATGATTGGTTCTGTTCATAAATGCCTAATAGTTTTTTAATGCAATTTCCTTTGTAATTGGTATGTTTGTGTAGACTATGGACCACTTTAATTTTTATCTCTTTGTTTGAGTGTTTGTTGCTATCATTGGAAAAATGATTCTGGATTCTTGTTTCAATTAATTTATGTTGAATCAGCTTCATTTCCTTACCAGACAATGACAATTTTTTTTTAAAAGGCAGACGAGTCGGGGTGTGGC
>BMAC01000147.1:93214-115057 GCA_014905375.1 Phtheirospermum japonicum | reverse complement strand
TACGCCACAATGAGGATATAGTCCTTTCCCATTAAGACTAGTACTTAGTGTACCCTTTGACTAGGAACAAGTTCGACGAGTTACATTACGTGCTAGATTATCTCACGGTTCTGCTAGACCAATCCACCGTAATAAAGTAACTTCATCAGGACCATACCTATGCAACTAGCATGGGATAAAATATATGGAATGCCAATAAGTATAAAAGATATTATTACGAATAAAAACCGATTGTATTACAAGAGAATGGTCAGACCACAGCCACAAGTTGGCTTGTTGGTCACCTTATTCTAACAACCACATGCCCCAATTTTTCCAGGGAACCCGGGGAATGAAATCGACATTGATAATCTACCTAATTTTAAGTTCATTGTTGAGACATTTGGGAGAATTGGGGACCCACTGCTGAAAAGGTCACGGCATCTTCGAGGAGTAGAGCCTTGATACCTGGCGGAGGCAATCCTGAAGAGCAGTTCAAGCGGAAGTCGGCAAGTTCCTTTGGAGAGTATGTATTTTGTAGAGGAAAGAGTTGTATATGATACAGACAGTGATGAAGCCGACTATTCTCCTCTAGAAGGATCGATTTCAATCAAGCAAGAAATTCCCACAACTTCCTTTTTCACTGAATCAGAAGATGAACAAGTGAGACTATTTAGAGAAAAATGGCACCGACTAACTTCTCATAATATGGTTGCACCTGATGCTGAACCAGAGGAGACTGCAGGAGAAGAGATGTCGTCTGATGAAGATGTTCCCTTGGCGTCTATGCTGCTAAAATTGCAAAAGACTAAGAGATTTGTGCAAGCTGCTTCAATTTCTGTGCCCTCTGCGTCAATGGCTTTCAGCCCACCTACTACAGACTCACCTTCAAGCTCGAGAAAGTCATCTGAAAGGACTATTTCAGCTGAAGAGACTCGTGTTAGTGAAGATGCTAGCACACCACTGTTGAGTAAGGATTCAGAACTGCCAAGTGTACCTCCTGTTGTTCCGACCACCACCACCAGCTCCTCTTCCAAAAGATCCACTGCATCAGATAATTCTGATGATGATGATGATGATTTTGAGGCTGGTCCGGTCTTGAAGAACCTACCGGAGATGACATGATGGAAGCGGGATATGAATCAAACAGCATTGACTTGGAGGATGACTCTGATGATAAAGAGATTGAGGTAAGTAAAGCTTTCGCACCCCATTTTTATACAGCTGAAGCTAGAGACCATTTCAATGCGTTGCACAATCGAGTGTTGATTGGGGAGAGGAGAGTGGATTTCGGACTTTTTGACAATAAAAACTTGAACAAATCTCTTATCAAAAATGGTCTGATCTCCACTGTGACAACTGTTATGCCGTACCTAAGGGAGGTTGTTCTTGAATATTATGCAAATATGTTTCCCTCGATATCGAACCAGCTGTCTAAGAAATACGGTAAAAGTCTTTGTTAGAGAAAAGGTTTATTCATTCACACCTTCTGTCATCAACAGTTTTTTCGGGACTGAGGACTATGAAGAAGGAGTCACCGTGGACGACTTTGATGAGGTGCCATATTCATCATTGGTGGGAGAGTACAGAAGTGGCCAAAACATTTCCTTATATCCCATCTGACCTCCCTGTACTCTATCCTTCATAAGGTGGCGGTGTGTAAGTGGGTGCCAACTACGAACACAACAATAGTGACCCGACCTCAGGGACGCGCTCTATTTCAGATAGGGTCGGGGATGTGATTCAATTTTGGTCAGACTGTTTTCAATTGTATGACCAAGTTTGTTGATACCACGGCTACAAAGTCGGCCTACCTTTTCCCTCTCTTATCTACTCGATTTTGGCTAATCAGGGGTTGCAGCGATATGGTGAGGAACATTTCAGTGGAGAGCCTGGTTTCTTTGGGCTTAAGCATAAGCATTTTGAAGGACCATATCGTATTATTGATCTACCTTTGGAGTTTTTATATGATGAGGACCAGGGTGTTACTACTGCCGCTGCTCAGGATGTTAGTCCCAGTGTCACTAACACAGGGACCAACACGCTTACATTTATACCTATTGATGTTTCTAATTTACAGGTGCATCTGAGCTTAATTGATCAGCAGATTACAGGAGCCCAGGCCCATTTTGATGGGCTGGTGAAATTGCGGGCGTTCTACACGAAGGCGCTCCTTTTGCATTCTGGTCAAAAGGGGGAGAAGACGAAGGCAAGAAGCGGGCTGCATCAGACAAAGGAAAGAAGAAGCTGGTTGATGATGTTAATGATGATAATGAGGCTCTTATAACCACTCCGCGGGGGTCGATGAGGAATCGGACTCATAGTACCTGAACAAGCGACAGTGCTGGACAATTTTTTATCTCTTTGTATTGTCTGAATTATTGTGATGATACTTTGAAACTTGTGTTTGGATGGATTTTGTTTCCGAATATTTGCTTGATTAATCGTTTGATTATGTTATTTTCTGGTTCTTATATTTTGTTACTATCATTCGCACTAACATTTTGGCAGCCCTCTACTATTCAGGGGGAGTATATAGTTGTGTAACTCAGGGGGAGTTGCTTAAAGCAGTTTTTGTCCCGAAATACAAAAGGGAAGATTGATAGGAATTTAGTTTTGATTATTATGTTTAAATTTCCTATCAATTATTTTTATTTTATTAAGTGTTGTTTGCCCTTCTGGACACTTAACTTATTTAGAATATTTAGTAAATTAATCTAGCAAATAATTAGAGTCCAGTATATTAGTAAGTCTTTTATTAGTCCTTATCTACCTGGTATCTCAAGATTTATATCTAAACCTTGTTTTGTGAAACTAGAACTCTCTCAAGGAAGATGAATTATATATATACTACTTGGCTTTTGATGAAGAAATGACGAGTGAACGAGAAAAACAGAATGCTTGCTATAGTATATAATAGATGTCGCTCATTGTTTGAGAGTTTTTCAAGAATTGTGTTTGATCAAACTTGAAGATTTTATGAGCAATCCAAGAACTGTTCAGAATAACTAGCTCATTCAAGAGTTTTTCATTTATTACTAGATGCAATTATTTTATAATTTATAAAATAATTTCGTCATTCTAGTAATATCAACTAATACACAAAAATTATTTTTACGTGTTCTTTATAATTTTTCTCAAATATACAAAGATGTTAGTGAGGATATTTCACCATCATAACTAACATTGGTATTCCATTTATTTTCATACAAGTATTTTAGACCTTCAAGATTTTCATACACAACTTTTTCTATGTTTGTAATTCTAGCTCAAATTTTAAAAACACCAGCATTTTCATATTCTAGCTTCCATTTAAAAATAAAAATAAAAATCCCCAAATGACTTTTTCTAAAAAAAATTTTTGGGCAGTTAAATACTCGGACTTTCAACTGTTTAAAAAAAATATAAATGGCTCCCGCGATTTAATCAGATAATCTAAATGTCAGTTTTTTTTTCTGTTTTTTTTTTTTTTTCTTATTTCCTTGTCACCAGACTGCCCGAATGGACCTAAAATTCATGACTCTTTCAAATGGATACATGTCTAAATACGTTACTAGCTACTTAGCTGGAGATGATTCATTTGACCAAATTAATTTTGCTAATCCGTTCAACACAACTTTATTACCTGAACTGAATAAAGCAGGGTTTCAGTTGAACTGAATAAGCTTCGCGTGGTATTGTTACCGATAGATTGGCATATGGGTCGTCAATTTCGAGCTCACATAAATTGACCATACATGTACTGATTTCACAAAATATTATGTACTCACTTTTTCCTACAAAAATAACACACTTTCATTTTTATAAAAATTATAAAATAAAAATTAATGTGGTTGAAATGTTAAATTTTCTGCAATTTTTAATTATACACTTCAATGATTTACTAAATAAAGCAATTTAGTTGATATAAAGAAGTACATTGAACATATATGAAAAATATGTGATATATTGAGGAGAAAAAGTGTACTTACTTTCGGATGATTGCAAGTAATAGTTAGCATTACAAAGTAAAATATTTTGCTGACTGGTTCAGAATTTCAATGGTTCTTGAGCTTATCAACTCCTCATTAATGCCTTGATGTATGTAGTTCCAAATCGCCGTAACTGCTGGCCAAGTGCGTGGAGGAATTCAAGAAGGGCGTGCAATTCAATTTAATGATGGAGTCGTCGAGATAAAAAGTTGTGGGCTGGGTCCGGTCGAGTCGAGTTTACAAATGTAAATTAGTTTTGGGAGGATGTGCTTTTGTCACCAAAGAATTGCACGGCTTGAATTCATAATAAAAAATAATAAACTATGTGCGTATTGTGTAAGATTTTGAATACTAAAAGATAGAAAATTAAAAATAATAGTGTATTAAACTTTTGCATATATGAATTAATTATTCTTATAGTCGAGCCATTCTCACTACTTAAAATTTTTAATTTGATGATTACAAAAACTCGTAATCTATTAAATAAATATAAACCAACAAACTCACAAGGAGTAAATAAGATCATAATCAGTACGGGGTCTGACCGCTCCTTATTTTTACTAGGGATTGATTCGATTTATAAAAATTTGTCCGCGTGTTTACTCTATCTAACCGCAAGTACACAGTACAGATATAGTACGAATGGAGTAAGGTCGAACCCACAAGAACCATATGATGGATCAATATTGACAAGTAATATAATACGAATAATTATTTTTATCTAAATGATAAGAAAATATTTTGGGCTGTGTCGTTACAAATGGCAAATATAAACTAATTCTAATTGTAAACTAAGAAATTGTACAAAAGTAATGCACAATTTGTAAATTTGAGAAAATCAAGTGTAAGAAATATTACGGGGTTTGGGGTCGTAATGAAATTCTAATGTTCATCATTTTTCATTCTGTCGAGTATATTGTGACTCAACTCACTTATAAGCCAATTACAAATATAGTTTAAACCTCATGTTGAAGTGATTAAACCATAAATTTTATGTATGAAACAACGTATCCGTTGAGTTCATATTTAAAACCATCTTTACAACTTCACTATTAACCGCAAAACCCTCGGTCTTATTGATTAAAGTGTTTCGTGTTCGAATATCTATTGATAAACCTCATCTCAAAATATACTTTATCAAATATTAGTTTAGAAAGATTGTCAATCAATCACAACTTTTAAAAACACAAATGGTTATCAAGCACTTATGAACCAATAAAATCAAAATACAAAAAAAAAAAGGATCGTAACTGAATTAAAAGGATTATCAAAATATTATTCAATCATTATTCACAAACCTCAAAATAAGGGTAAACTAGCTAGACATGTTCGTAAACTTTGTCAAGCATCTCATCGAACACTTAGTTTGCATAATGAAACTCAAATCTTACAATTCACCCTGAAACTCACTTAATCTTACAATTATGCTAAAATATGGCGGATGATGTTCCATCATAAGAAGTGATACAAAACTTGATGTGTATAGACAACTTCTAGGCTGTATTTTATAGTTTATAATCAAATCTCAGCCTTAACTCTAATTTGGAGCCGTTTTGTAAAGTCTTTGACTCATAGTGACCCCACTATCAAACTCTAATAGGGTCGCTAACGGTCTTCATGAAAACAACATACAATAGCAACCTAACTATCGACTGCTAGCGGGGTGGATCATGGTCGTCTGGGCTCCATTAGTACAGTGGGCTCGTGGGATTGCTCCAGTGTTGGCCCAATAATCTCTTTTCATCCTTAGCTCTGGCCCAAACCTCTATTACTATTATCATCCTTAAGTCCAAATAAGCTCTGAATTCCTACAAAAAACAACAAAAATACATCAAACACGCAATAACTTCCAAATAATATAAAATAAAGCTAAAAGAAGTTATCAAGCACAATCAGTAGTTGAAACCTAACTAAATAAGTTCCAAAATGTGCTTAAAAATCGGTTTTATTAGGATCTTCCAAATACTAAGATTCACAATCACAAGATTAGATTTTAAAGAAAAATAAAAAGATGGAAGAAAAATAATTCAAACTAGAGAATGTCATCACAGATGCCGAAAGCTTTCGTCGTCGCATCAGACACATAACAGAAAGTTTGCAGTTCGAACAAGTATCTCTCAACTCTCAAAACTTGATCTTTTCTCTCTAAATTCATGAGTAGGTTTTGAGAAAGTTCTCAACTTTATATATGCACACCTTACTTGTAAAAGAGACCTACAAAATAGGGAAATAAGATATACACAATATATTGCGAGTAAATATCATTAGTGGGGAAACAAGCTAAAATCGTAGAGTTCTAATAATATAAACTTGCCAACATATGAATTCAAGTCTAGGGAAAGAGAATTTCATCATAATCTAACTTTAATATTATATATGATAAATACTAAAGATGATAAATATCAAATCTTTGCCAAATAATTAGAACTTGGCAAGAAAGTCAAGATAATAATTTAGATAAAATTATTTTCTCAAGGAAAATTAAATTTTGTCCAATACATATAGGCGTATTCTTGAATTCAACAATCTTCCCCTTTTTATCTTTATTGGACAAAACATATATGATAATATACCAAGTATAAAACTTAAATTATCATTAAAAAAAACTCCTCTGAAATTGTTGCAATCAAGAATCAGAAGGTTAAGTAAAATGATATGACATCAACAATCACATTTGCAAAAGCAAGCAAAAATAACCATAATAAATTAGCGCAAAAGGTATACGCATTCATACAGTGAAATAGATAATAACAAAGCATCATAAAAATTATTTTTATCCAAAATATCCATCAAAATAAGAAATATCCTAAGGAAAGAGATAATCGAACTTCGAAGTAGAATCACTTTGTTTCGGCAAAGTAGCAGCTTCAAAACCAAACTCCTACACATCATCTCATCATCCTGTGGGCAAACTAGAACGAGTCAAAGACGGACCAACTCCCCCTAAATGTGATAATAAGGAATCAACGTCATCCACATCAACATTTGGAACGACATTCACATTATCAACTTCCCCTGAGTTAGCCATATCACCATCAGCAACATCAACCCTAGGATCATATGCACCAACTTCACAATCAATAACTACTCCACTTTTTAGCGTGAAAGAGTAGAATCATTAAGCAGGCCGAGATAATAAGTGTGGAGGGAAGTAAAATGAGATATAACAGGCATAACATACATCATGCATTCTTGTAAAAAGAATTGAGACACAAGAACAAGCTCTCTAGGTGTAGGAACTGCGGAAGTGGGGATGCCAGCGGAGATGTGAGCAACATTCGCGGTAGAATCCGGAGTAGTGGCAGGATCAATAGTGGGGGTATTAGAGACAGTACGGGCAAAGTCTGTAGAATTCTCTTCATCCTTAGAATAAATCACTTGAACATCCACAATGAGATTCTTAGGGCCCAAAATCTGAGTGGTGATAGTGAAGAATCTTTGTTGGCGAGTTGGAGGTATGCGAGGGACATAACCTTGAGACACAAGAACCCGATAAATAAGATTAGGAAACGGAAGGGGCCACTTTGACAAGGTAGTCATGGAAAAAAATCACTTCATTAAACACATACAAGCTAAAGTTAATAAAGGATTCGAGCATGAGCCTTAATGACCCTCAAGCTGTTCTTCATAGGAGCACAATTTGCACATCAAATCATGTGCAAAAAATGAAGTCAACCTAGACAAAGCGAACTGATCCATCCAATTAGAACACAAATCACTTGTCAAAAACTAGACCATCTTGTTGAAATTGATAGGCACAGGCCCTTCAACACTACCAGGATTCTCAAACAAATCATAAATCACTAAAGGATTAATGTTATTGATATCTCCACTCACAAAAAAAAACCATCTAAACTTAGGAGACCTACGATCACACATCTCACCAGATAAATTTTAATAAAACTCATACACCACAGGAGCCTCGTAAGGCACAATATCATTAATAGTGCGCAAAAGATGACAACTCTAAAAAAATTGTTAGAAAAAAGAAAAGACGTTAAATGCCTGCATTTTTTATCTATCAAAGAGAAACCATCAAAAAACACAAGCATATCCAAAGCATCTTGAGAAAAAAAAAATTCAGAAAAGATATTACACAAATCCTTGTTAGAATCAGATGTGCGCCCAAAAGTCAACACATTCTCAATAACATTTGCAGCAGCATCCTCAGAAATTGGATTAACCTCATTAGCGTTACAAGTAAACGCATCAAGAATGTTACTAATAGAAGTGCACGGTCCAGAATCATCCACGAAAAAAAGATTCTCATCACTTGAGATATCAGTAATAAGACTTAGTTGAGGGCTTGAAGGACCAGAAATACCTTTTTCGGAGATGCAAGAGTGCACGGCTAATGGGTTTAACATCATCGTCGAGGAAATCAGAGATCGGGGCAGAGGAAGATCAACATGGAGTGTCACAAAGAATTATGAGGTTTCTAAATCAAGACTATCAGACCTAACCTCCACGGACACATTGCGTGTCATATTTACAGGGATGTTGACAACATCTGAAGTGACATTTAACGAGTCAGATATAGTTGGAATGTTAGCGACATGAGCAATCATATCTACAATGACATTAGTAGAGATATCACTCCTCTTTAAAGTTCCTCTAGATTTATTTCTTCTTTTTTTGGACTACGAAACCTCTTTTCTTTCGGATACCATCACCTGAATAAGATGGCTCGCAAGCATCACACCCATAGCCATGGAGGCATTTAGACTTGAGAGACAACGATGCATACTTTTACTTGAATGACTCTTGAATAAGACCAAAGTTTAGAAGATTCTCGACATCAATCTTATTATCATTGCCACCATATGTACCAAGGAAACAAAAGGTTTGATAGGTTTAGGAACAAAATAATGGTAGTCAATGATAAGGGTGATGGTGGCGGTTAGTAAGAAACCCGAGAATGAGGCGGCCTTTGAAAGGTCTCATCTTTCTGAGCAATAGTAGGTTTAGACAGAGGTAGTTGAGTGGCCATAGGTTGAGAATTCTGAAAACAGTAGATGGAGACAATCTATGTTCAGTGGATGCGACCTAGAAATCGTCATATCCATAATCATATCTTATGAGGCAGATCCAGTAGAGGAAGTAATCATCATGGAAGGTGGCGATAGATTGATGTTTTGTGTAGATTTTAGTGGTTTTGAAAATAAAGGTTCATTTGGTTTGATATTATCGGAAATCGATTTAATTCACGAATCAAAGTGTTTGTAGCTTGAAGAAATATAAGAAAAATAAAAATAAAACAATTAAACTAACTAAACTAAACTAGGAAATGAAATTGCAAGTTGGTCGGATGCCTCGTCGTATGCCTCGAATATGAAAATGCAAGCAACAATGAGACTTAAGCAAAAACAAGCAATGTTTCACCAAGTACAATCATGAAAGCTCAAGGTACAACCATACTTGCATGAACATAAAAAAAACTTGAATAATGCAAATTGACAAAAATCAAAAGCATGAATAGAAAGAGCAATGAAAATCGACATCAAAGTTTAAAAACTTACGTAAAATAATAAGTACCAAGAAGTAGATCTAGGATTTAGCATGAAACAATGCATGAAAATACAAACCTAAATAAAGCATATGAAATACTCAAAATAAAAATAATCCAAGACTCGATCTATGATCTAGACGTATCACTCATCTAGATTCCATGGATGATTCATAAGATCTAACAAGAAATCAAGGAGCTAAGGCAAAAAGCATAAAATTGATGAGCATGCATGAAATTGAAGAACAAAGCATGAAAATAAAAAAAGCTTACTTGAATTAAAGAGAGTAACAAGTTTGAGTTAAATTGCAACAAAGTAAAAATCCAAGAGAGCACTTGAATTCTTCTTAGGCTTACAAACCCAAGGCAAGCTTAAAAATTAAAATCTAAGAACTAGAGAGAGAATTTTATCCAAACATATGCAAGAGTTGGAAAAATGAGAGATTCCTTACAAAATAAGAGTTGGGTCCTATTTATACTAGGTTTAATTGGGTTTTAATGGGACAAATTAGCCTCAAAGGCTTGAAACTCCCATGTTTGACCAGAAACAGCCTTGGCTTGATGTTTGGCAAAAGTTGGCTCGAGGCGGCTCAGGTGGTTGGGCAATTTGGTCAATGTTGGTGCGCATGGGCGTGCATGGCTTGGCAGCTCTCAGCCGAGCTGGGCAGGCATGGCCAGGGTGACTTAGCAGGTTGCTGAGCATGGCGCGCATTGGCGTGCCCTAGCGTCGGGTGCTATCGCCTTGGCTCTCAGTAGGTTACGGTGGCTTCTCGGCAGGATGCGCGCTGGCGCTCAGCAGGACGCACGGCCTCTCAGCAAGATGCACATTGGGCGCACACTAGCAAACACCGGGTGCCGGCAGGCGCTGGCTCGTCCTGGCCACCATTCCAGAATGTTTTGGCATTTTGGAGCTTGTTCTTGGCACAACTTTTGGCACGCCTTGACACGGCTTGGCTTGAACTTTGGTCCTCAATGTCTTGGCCTATAAAATAGGAACTTTTAAACATAAAAATCCAAGAATTACAACAAACCTCAAATTAATTGAACCCATTTAACCATATTAAATATAAAATCAAAAAGAAACACGAAAAACAATAAAACAAGAAAAAAACCTAGAAAACTAACTAATCGACTCAAAACAAATAAAAACAGTATAAAGTCCTAATTAAAAACATAATAAAAATACTACAATTTCATGCAAAATAACCACCCCACACTTATCGGTTTGTTCATCCTCGAACAACGAAAAGAATCGAGAATGTACATGCAATGAACATTATGCAAAAAGAAAAACCATTGTGCTTATTTTAATTAAAATGATGAAAGTACCAACATAAACTCGTTATCGCCAAGCATTGCTCGTATTACTCCTTCTCAAGTGGAAACCAAATCGATGACTTCCTCACAATTGGAATTTTGAGGGTGTTCGCTCAATTCGCTCAAGTGTTTATTATAAGGGACGTGTATTCGCTCAAGTCGGACAATGCATGCACCTTGTCAAGATTTCACAAATCGGAAATCCAAAATCACCCATTGTACATGATCAAACAAGAATCGAAAGAGGTCTTTATTTTAGGTTGTAATGTTGGCTCTTTGGTAAGGTATGGAACATATGGATATAGTGGCTAAAACACGATCAAACGTGATCAATAACACACGAACTCCTAACTTCTAGAACTCGAAACTTAAGATTGCGTCACCCTCCCCAAATTACCAAACTTTCATTCGAAACCCTTTCGTACACTCACACACTTTTCCGACTTTTATTTTACAACACATAGAAGCCTTTTGAATTCGCTTCTTTTTACTAAACTTAGCCTTTTAAACATTAGGCTTTTCGCTTAAACGCACGCTTTATCACTTTTCGTGATTTGTGTTGGAGTTTATTTGTTGTTCTCCGTTTTTTCATTCTTTTTATATATATAAGAAACTCAAAACTCAAAACCCACAATTGACTTCCCACACATTTCTAGTCAAATAAAAACATACACTCTCACCTCACAATTTATGAAGATATAAGAGCTAAAATCGAGCTCGGCTAACAAGAAACGGAGTATAGGCTCAAGGGGGTTTCATTTGGGATTTTTAAGTAGCTTATATATTTGGATATGGCCGGAATAAGGGTGATATATGTGCCTCGAGGTCATTTCCAAATTCAATCATGTACGAGCAAAATCAAGCCTCCTCAATGCAATTTCAATAAAAATGCAAGCAAAGCCGATAAATCACACAAGGCTACTCACTATTTTGCACCGGGTTTTGGAAGACAAAATCAAAAGAGCTTTTAGAGCTTTGTAATCTTTTCATGAGTAAATGTTGAGCATATATATATAGGCTGGTTTTGGACGAAGTACAAAAACTCAACTCCTTACAAAAGAGGGCATAAACATGTAAAACCTCGACAAGTAAACTATTCAAACTTCTAAGCATGTGGTGACTGCTCAACAATGTAATAAACTCACACAAGACACAAAAACGACTCAGCCATATAAATGCGTAATTAGTAAGCGTCACTTCGCCAAGAATGCATCACTTCGCCAAGGCTCGGTTTAATAAAGACAAATCATGCTTTGTAAACCCCGTACCCTAACCACCTACCCACCCCCACACTTAGACCACGCAATGCCCTTACTGCATTTTAATGAAAATCAAGTAAAATGAGGGTGGAATAGAAGCTTTCTTAATCGAGTGAGTTTGGGTCGAGCTCGATGGGGTCCACTTAAGCATCCAAGCAATCCAAGCAAAAATCGAGCATGGCTTGTTTCTCCCGGCTCCATGAATGCTACTAACTTATCAATTCGGTCAAGGTTGGAATCGGAGAACAACACACTAGAAAAGAAAATCAGACAAAATCAAAAACAAAAGAAAATATGTACATGAATCAAAACAAAACAGAATAAGGTGTAAAAAGAACAAAAAGATAATTTTTTTTTATTTTTCAATTTTTCGTATGTTTTTGGATTTTTGTAATAAGAAAGAAAGAAAGTAATAAATGTAAAAATAAAAGAAATAAATGAGAAGAACATGGGTTGCCTCTCAAGAAGCGCTTGTTTTACGTCACTAGCTTGACGAACTCCCTTCTTGATTATGTGGAGGTTGAGATGGGAGGGTCCACCAAAGCACAAACCTCTTTGTCGAGTGGATCCAATTTTTCAAACGCTCCCGGGGCCTTGCCCAGCTCAAATGGCACTTGACGAAGGGCAACCGTTCCAAATGGGCAAGTAAAAGTCGTCTTGGCTTGATCTTTGGGTGCAATTGCGATTTGAAAGTAACCCGACAACCCATCTAAGAAACAATAGGAATGATGTCCGTCTAACTTATCCAACATTTTCAATCTCTCAGCTTTCACTATCTCCTCAAGATTTAGATTCAAACACCTTTGGAGTTCTTGAGAGGGCTCGGCATCATCCTCCGAAACGATCTTATGCATGCAATTTGGAGGGCTAATTCTCCTAATATCTTCAAGACTCAAACCAGTAGCACCCTTACGAGCTTTAAGCCCTTCAATCAACCTCTTATCTTCGTCTCAATTTAAATTGGCAAAATTAATAACCGGTTTGCTCTCCTCTCCTTCCAAATAGACATGCTTGAGGTGAGATGGGAGAGGTTTAAGCTCAGGCTTGTGCCTACTCCCGACCTCATTAGGGATTAATTCGAGCAATTCAACGATATCCTCAAGATAATCTTCAAGCTTTTCAATGGGTTTCACTTCCGACCCATCATCAACAATCTCCACCTCCCCCCTCTAAAATTTCGTCATTGCCCTAAACGACACGTATACAATCCTTCTCCCACGATTATTTGGCATATTGAAGATGGACAGTCTAGACTATTGTGAATAACGGCCTGAGATTCGTGGGATTCTGTTTCTGGGATCTCGGAAGGGTCCCACAAAGAGAAGCTATAAATACCCAGGAACCTCAGGGTTGAGAGGTAACCAATCTCAAGCATTCTTCCTCTGTTTTGTTTTATTCCGATCAAAAACGCTTAATGACTTAAGCATCGAAGAGGTTTCCACCGAAAAACCCTCGATGGTCCTTTCTAACGTGTTTTTGTGTGTAGCAGATCGGGAAATTCTCAGGTGAAGGTGCAGTTTCTACTGTAGACAAGTTTTCTTGGTGAAACACTTGTCATTTCATCAGAATAATGTTTCTAACTGAAAAGGCATATTAGAAAAAAAGAAATCCAAGAATCATAAATAAGTCATAAATTAATACCATGTTTCATCATTAAATGTTTCAAAATATCTTCTACAAAATCTCATAAGTGTTTTTAACTTGTTCAACGCAATGAAAAAATAATCATTACCCTTCAGCAATGAAACCTTGTGCAAGCCACTCAACCAACAATAGTTAAATCAACATTATCAAAAGCATCTTCAAATACATCTTTACCGAAAGAAACACCCTCATTAGTATTAGAAATATTTTTAGCACTAATTACCTCATTGACACTCCCCATTTCATCACCTTGACTGCTCTATCCATCTTCATCCTTATTAGACTCCGAGCTTGGAGAATTTCTATCTGATACATTTCTCATTCCCTTCTTCTTACTTTCCTCGACATCAGCACTGGCTTAATTGAGAAAACAAGATAATTAATTAGAAATAACAATGAATAAATAATATTAAAATAAAAACGAATATATATATATATATATATATATATATATATATATATATATATATATATATATATATATATATATAAACACCTCAATTTTCTGCTTGATATCACCAAGCCCGGTGAAAATCGCCTCAAACTATTGTGTCAGATAAACATAATATTTTTTTAGAAAATCATCAAAATCCTGTGATAGCTTCTCCTGCTTTGAGACCGTAAGACTGAGTTGTTTATCAAAGGCCATAAAAAGAATAATAGTAGAAGCAGTCTTCTTGTTATGATGCAGACGACTAATAAGCTTACTGCTTTCCTCAACATCAAAATACCTCGAAAGGCCATACCTTCTCATCATCAGTTGGAACTATGCTCTTTAGTTTGAACTACAAAGTAAACACACACATACAAAAATCAAAACCATCATAAGGAAACAAAAGGCATAACCAAAATGCCAAAAGTAACTAAGAAACAATTATGAAAATGCCATATATAACTAAATAACAATTATAAAAAGAAACTGAAACAGCATAAATAACTACATGCTCAACAAACAAATTAAATATCATTATAGCAAGATTCTCAACCCTCACTCAAGAATCTGAACCTGTCCAGTTCAAAATTTGAGGGATAGTTTACCCCACTAGGTTGTAAATCGTACCGCTCACCTCAAGACAACACTCAAAAAACCATAAATGAAGAGTCAAAGGAAAGCCTTGCAATCGGTAGAATTTAGTTCACTTCCCAACAACTTTCTCATCACCAGCAAAATTCTCATTTTAATAAACAAGAGATCTTCCCTTTCGATCAATTAACACGTGCTCCCTCAGATCATTTATCATGATATCAAACAAATCTATTCTGTAGGGATAGATATCAACATGGACACCATCAACAGAATTGAGAAAATAAGCATTCACACTAGTTGTAGAAGTAAAAGATAAAAAAGAAAAATTATACCAAAGACACTTTAAAAAGCATTATCATTATCATCCTAATTATTGTCCAAGAAAAAGTTATCAATACTCTGCCTATTAAACTTAACCGTATTTCTAAAATACTTATAGAACAATGGTGAACCATTCACATAAACGAAGTGAAGGCCTCTCAACAACAATATTCAGACTACTCACCATACATAATTCACCAACCCAAACCTCAATATCTCCCTAATCACGAAAAATGACAGCTCATCTTTCTCCGCTCATGATTTGTCTCTACAAAATGAATGAAGAAGTTCAAGTTGAATATCAATTTCATAAACATCAAAGAAATACCCAAAGCATGTGTTCATTAAACGAGCTAACTGAGTAGGAGGAAAACATTTTCTCAGATTCTCAGTCACTTGAGGATCATAGATGGTACTCACACGAGTTGTGTACCACTTTCTTAGTTTAATCCTGTACTGTAACTCCTATAAACAACATAAAAATAAAATATTTTATCAAGAAATAATCCAGAGACAACACACACCAGCAAAACCAATTGACACAACTAAAAAAATA
This sequence comes from Phtheirospermum japonicum, assembly GCA_014905375.1. Lineage (NCBI taxonomy): Eukaryota > Viridiplantae > Streptophyta > Magnoliopsida > Lamiales > Orobanchaceae > Phtheirospermum > Phtheirospermum japonicum. The sequence goes on along the minus strand of BMAC01000147.1, from coordinate 99,477 downwards.
AAATAACAATAAAAAGAAACATGATATCTGTAAGCAATTTTCAAAACACACATATTCAGCTTAGAAGCCTGTATATACATCATAGAAATAACTTAGAAAAATCAAAGAAATAAAAAATAAAAGGGGGAAAACCAAACCTCCACAGGATTAGAAACTTGTAATATCACCTTCGTCTTCTTTTTTGTCTAATTTTCTAGATCCACTTGTCTTAACATGACTCAAATCAGGATTGAAATCTATAAAAGTAGTCTTCTCTTTTTAGATTATTTTGCAGATTTTTCACTTTCTTGAACCATATTTAAGTTTGATAATATTCTCTTCACCCATTTCTCCTTGGAATCATCTTCCCTCACCATCGAGGCTATCTCTGCATCAGTGCTCGGTAAAGCAAATTTCATTTGCATTTCATTTAGATTTACATCATCATCTTAAATTGAAGCCATCTCTAAATAGTCAACAAACTATAAATCTCGCTTAGTTCTAAATATCTTGAGCATGAATTGAAGGAGCTGTGCCCATTAAATGCAAGAATCTTAAAAAAAAAAATTCTAACAAAACCCATCAAAACCATTACAAAACTGAGAAACTGTACCAATGCTTAGAAGAAACTACATGGAGAACTGATTCTATCATGGGAATTGGGAAATAAATGGTTTAATTTGAGCACAAAATTGTATTGAAATTGAATGTGTATCTCTCTTTCTCTTGATTTTCTTAATGTGTTTCCTTTGAACTCCCAATGCAACTCTGTAAAGCGAAATCCTAAAAAATTGGGAAAATGATTTAGGAATGATAATAAAATGATAGCGTATGGAGTTGTCCAAGGGGAGTAAAAATATCATTCAACAAAAGATAAGGGTATTTTTTAATTTTCCCAAATTATAAGTATTTATATTACTCCACTAGTCGAAAAAAGATAGGTTTATAGATGTTTCACACAATTTAAGAAAATATTATTTAATATAGTTAAAGTCTTATTATCTTCATCTATGCTTATTTGGTTAATTAATTATTTATTCAGTGTCTTATCGATTTTCATAAAAGTTAATCTAGGCAAGTGGAGTAATGTGATTTTAATATAATTAAATAGGGATATGCACGTAAATGAAAAGTTAAATATATTAGTAATTCCATCATATAGAGACACCCAATATAGCAACCAAACTTTTTTTTTTTTGGTTTTGCATTATAATATAAAACTTGTCCCTATGCAAGTGATTATTAGTCTTATCATACTATCCAAAAGTTAGTCAACTTCAAAAGCATCACTAGAAAAATTATGACATAAATATCCTTTATAAATACAAATTGTAGAAATTACCATCGCCAAAGTAGATATTCTATACCTTGCACACGAGTACATAATGCATAGTGCACCTGATTCCAATCTACCTAGATTAATAATTATCGTACACACAATTTATGTCATCATATATTGAAGACATATTAATTCATCACTTGCTAAAGTCATATTTATCATACACATAATACAATTTTTACTTTAACTCAATTCACTACAATCATATTCATCACAAATAATATATGTATTCATAACACATGACATACATATACATAAGCACAATTTTTACTTGTCTTGAGTTAATAAAAAATATATATATTTATCACACATAACATACATATACTAAAGAACAAATCTCACCTGTCTCAACAAAAGTTCAATAGAAAATATACATATTCATCATAAATAATATCTATATTCATCACACAAAATACCTATATTCATCACAGATAACATTCATATTCATCATACATAAAATATAATTTTCAATTCTCTCAATATAAAATCAATATAGTATAATCATATTCACCGCACATAACATCCATATTCATCATACATAAGATACATATTCATCACTCTGAATATCTATATTAACCACATTAAATATTAAAGTGAGAATTGAGTGCACCATGCATTGTGCACCTGGGTGCGTGATATAATTTGTCGCCAAAGTAAAGGAATATATATATATATAGGGTTGGGTTCAAATGAGAACCCGTCATTATATGTGAACCTAGGGACTCATCTTGACCATTAGATTGGATAATCTCGATGGTTGAGATCATGACATGTCAGCATTAATTAATTCAAAATGGTATTTTGGACATATATCAACGTTTACAAAGAGCACTACATTATTCTTTGGAAAGCACAATAGATTAAGAAGAAAAAACACTACGATTGTATAAAAAAAGCACCGCAAATTTCGTCTATAAACTGCAAATTCAAAAATTTGAAATGAAACTTAAATCTTCAACAAACCATAACTTTTTCAAATTTTATTCGTTTTGAATGAAATATATATCAAATTAATCACATTCTCAAGATCTACAATTTAAGATACATATTGCATATTTTAAAACGTAAAAAATATATATATATAATTAAATTAAAAAAACTGGACTGATTTTAGCACTACAGTACTGTGTAAAAAGCACAATGAACCTGGACATATAATTGCACTGTGCAATATTAGATCTAAGGCCAGGATTAGTCCCTAGGTTCACATATAACGACGGGGTTCTCATTTGAACCCAATCATATATATATATATATATATATATATATATTGAGGATATGTTTGGTTGCCCTTAATGGGATTTATATCAAGCATTTACTAACATATCAACGCGGTTATGGTGTTTGATTAATGTTACCTTTAAAGTGGTTAACATGATATATGTGTTCAGTTAGAAATTAATTAATTATCGATTATTGAATGATTGAGTATTTCATGCTTGGCCACTGCTCTTGTAGTATAATGATTTCTCATAAAATTTGAAGATTTATTGTACAATGAAAATACGAGTTTGTGATATTTAATTGACTAGTCTTTTAGTGTTATTACAAAAATCACCATCAATGCTTATCATTATTAAAAACTAGAAGATGAAGGCCACAATTTTCTCAAAGTTTAAAAAAAACCATGATGTTTTATTTTACCATTAACTCATGCATCATTTCCTATTCAAGTGTTTTTGGAATAATTTTGGGTCTTCTAGTGTAATGAACTCTAGCTTAGATGTAGTTTTTGTAATTATATGATTAATTCATTTCTGTGGGACAAGGATCTAGGGGAAAGAAAATAAATAAGAATTATAGACATTTTCTTCTTTAGAAGAGATGAATTATATCTACCAAGGTTTGGTAATCTATTTTAGTTTTTAATGGCTACTTTATGACAAATTCTTAAATAACTGAGTGTTTTATGTCGGGTTAAAGGTATAAGCTATTACCATAATTCATAATTTTAAATTACAATCTTCAACAGATCGATGACACAAATATCGAGGAGATGAGAAGAAATATTCCTGCTCGTTTAAGAGATAATGTTGGAAACCACTATAATAATGTTTCTTATAACAAATAGATATTGCAAAAGAGCTAATACTCAATGATGTGAACTGATTTGCACATATTTGTGTGTGTTTTTAATGTGATTTTATGTTTTATTTTGCATGATTTAGTTTTGTTTGAGTCGTAGTTTGTATCATTTTTCATTATTTTGAATTTTCATAGTTTGTATCATCATTTGAGTGTTTTTCGTGTTTTTTTTTTTTATTTTTGTGAATTTTTATGTTATTTTATCTTTTTAGGTCAAATGTGGTCAAAGTGGAATGGTCCGAGGTCCAGAGATGAGCCAAGCCAATGAATCTAACAACAAGTGTTGATGTGTCTATGGTGCGAATATCAAGCGGAAACGATGAGAAATGTCGCCATCTACTTTGTCGGCCCACGCATTCGCTCGCTGGATAAAGCAGTTGACTTATTTTTATCATAACTCCCTGATCTCTCATGTTTATTGCTTTTATTTTGCATCATTAGAAACCTAAGATATATATACAACATTCATGTTTGCCACTTAAGCCCAGTTTGTACTTTAAGAATGGCAAAAATGAGTTGGAAGTGAAAACATTGCACTTGATTCTCAATTATGGCAAGTCTTGGTGTGAAAGACATAACCATCTCGTTTTTTTTTTTAATGAAATTCGAGTTGCATATGAAATTCAAAAGGCAGGGCTATATTTATTATTCAGCAATCCAGAGCTAATTCGAAGTTTAGAGCCTCAAAATGCCTGCCCAATTCACATATTCTGCACCCAACTCGAACACTTGGCCGCAAGTGGTGCAAACTCAAGCCCGAGCGCGTGCCACCGCCCTATATCTGGTATTTTTTAGATATCTTCGGGGGAAATGTCCCCTTTGCCTCCTTTTGATATACGAGCCTCCTATATAATGAGGATTCTTCCTCGTTATCAAAATCCACTATTTAAGCTAGGTTTTAGTTCATCTTTTTATATTATTAGATTAGTTTTTGCACTCTTAGATCTAGATTTGATTTCAAGCTTTTGTAGTTAAACATTGAATTTTTCTAACTAAGTGACAAGCAAGGATTGAATATATCTACTTTAATTCTAGTAAACTTTCTCTTTTAATTATCTTTAATTTTCTTTTAATTATTTTTTGCTTACTTTTAGTAATTCTCATACTTTAATTACTTGAAGTTTTACATTGATGATTGGCTAGATCTAGTTGGTGGGCCTAAACGATTTGAGAACCATCAATTATAAGTTATTGGGCAATTTATTGTGCACATCTCAATTTCTACACTTTTGTATTGAAAAATTAATTGTTTGGCCAACTTATAATTATCATTGGACGTTGACTGATACCGAAAGGAGATATCCAAAATTAGATTTAAAATCCAATTGAGATTTGGATCAACGACCTCAACGTTAGGATTGACGACCCCGCCTTATGCACATTAAATGCTCAATAAAGTGTCCAATTGATCGTGGAGACAAGTCTAGTACCCTAGGCCCTTGATTTTTATTGCTTTTCAAAACTTAATCTTTTTTAAATTATCTTTTCAATTGCTTTACTTTCAAACGTCTTCTTTTAAATTATTTTTGTAATTTATAAAAACAAAATCCTTCAAATTTGGTGATTAGAGTGTTTAGGCTTTAATTTCCATAATTGTTCAATCAAAAGCCTCCACTTTGATTTTCATTTCTCGAGAGACACGACTCGGGAAGATCTCACCGTACTATAATCAACCTCGTTCTATTGTGGGGGAGTTTTGTAACTCACTTTTTAAACTTTTAAAAAGTAGTGCTCGAATAGACCAATCAAGATTTTGGTACCATTACCGGGGAATGAAATGGGTTTAAGGAAGCTTTTGATTGTTTTTTTTTTTGTGTGTGTGATCTTAACTTAGCTTTAGTATAATATTCTTTCCATTATTTGCAGTTTTCTTTTTCTTTTTCTTTTATGCTCTTTTATCTTGGTTCCCGCCAGTACGCTTAAAATTCTTTGTTGAGTGTTGTGATTGCAAGTATTATCAACAAACTCACGAATATCTTTTGATATTCGAGATTTTCCTAGCAAAGATGGCCAACTACGGATCTCGCCTTTTAGGTATTCATATGCTCCACCTCCAATTATTGCGCTCCTCTGACATATGATGATACTTATGTTCCTTAGAGGGATTCGTGTGCTCAATCTCTGAATTATCAAGCTCTCCATTATATGACAATCCTTATGCTCCTCATGCCCGTCAGACATATGTGAAACTAAAGAAGGCCAATTATTATGATCCTCCACCTGATGATGGCCCTTATGTTCCTAATGGTCGATAATGGGCAAATGGGTGCTTTATGATTACCCTTACACCCGACCTCCCAATTACTACAATCCGAGATATAAGTCTTCATACGCTCCACCCGTTTCTTCTAGTTTTTATCTGAGTTAGGATTCATATGCTCCACCCACATTTAAATCCTATTCTCTAAGATACAAACCTTATGCTCCACCTTCCGCACCCTATTATAATACGAGCTATGATAATTATGATCCATCCACTTCGCATTACTATGATCCAAGTTACAAGTCTCAAGCCCCGCCTCCCAAGAATCACAATTTGGGATATAATGCTTTATATGCTCTCTATGCATCACATTCTCATAATCCAAGCTATAATTATTATTATCCCTCATCCTCTTTGTGCTATCGCAGTAAACATTATGAGGATCTAAAGTTTTATAATTTGGGTAATGACCATCATGCTTCATATGCCCTATTTTCTTATAACCCGAGCTATGATCATTATCATTCCGCATCCCCTTCGCTCGATTACATTCAAGAGGCTAATAATGAGGAGGTGAGATTTGAGGTGGAGAGTTTGGATGTGTGCGTTGCCCTTCTTGTTCTCATTGATGATTTTGTGGATGAATGTGTGTGTGTG
>BMAC01000147.1:61290-84497 GCA_014905375.1 Phtheirospermum japonicum | reverse complement strand
ACATGTCAGCATGGTAATAATGTAAAAAAATGCATTAATTAATTAAAAATGGTATTTTGGGACATATATCAACGTTTACAAAGAGCACTACATTGTTCTTTGGAAAGCACAATGGATTAAGAAGAAAAAACACTACGATTGTATAAAAAAAGCACCGCAAATTTCGTCTATAAACTGCAAATTCAAAAATTTGAAATGAAACTYAAATYTTCAACAAAYCATAACTTTTTCAAATTTTATTCGTTTTGAATGAAATATATATCAAATTAATCACATTCTCAAGATCTACAATTTAAGATACATATTGCATATTTTAAAACGTAAAATATATATATATATAATTAAATTAAAAAAACTGGACTGATTTTAGCACTACAGTACTGTGTAAAAAGCACAATGAAGCTGGACATATAATTGCACTGTGCAATATTAGATATATAATTGCACTGCAATATTAGATTTAAAGCCAGGATTAGTCCTAGGTTTACATATTCTCATTTGAATCCAATCCTCTCTCTCTCTCTATATATATATATAGATATAGATGTGTTGACAAGTGATTCGAATTTTATATTTAAATTTAAAATTTAATTTATATTTTGTAAAAAGGATTGATGATTGTATAAGATATCCTATTAGATTATGAATTTATTATTCTTTTGTGAAATTTTTCCCTACGGTTTTAAAACAGATTTGTCCATCTTCTAATACAAATGATTGACTGTCTTCAAAATTATTTTCAGATTACATAATATGTTAGTATTAGATTGGGAATTATTTTCTAATATGTTAGTATTAGATTGGTCGTGCGCTATAGTCCGGTCACGGCGGAAGCAGCCATGGTGGGAGATTTCTGATCGTGATGGCTGCCGGTGAGGGCTGCGTTCGATCTCATCCGCGACGAGATGAACCGCTGCCGTATGATGGTGGATTTGTCCGCTTGCAGCAGGTACCGTAGGTGAAGGTAGCAGGCTGCTCATGGGCAAGGTGACCTATAAGGTTATTGCTATCGCTACGTTAATGATTGGTTAAAAAATTGTTGCTTATGTAATTGTGTTGGTGGCGGCGTCTGAGTATACTTCATGTGGAGAAGAAGAATAAGTGCCAAGGCCTTTGGTTGGGCGTTAATAACTAAGGCTAGAGTACGACTTTGGGCCAGATTGTTGAAGTGTAATGGATCTTAAACTTAGGCCTAACTCTTATATTTGGTAAAGACCAACTGGACTTTTGTGAAGCCATATGGTTTGCTGGCATAGATCTAAGTTGACTAATGGTAGTCTTCAGGCCAGGCAAAGTACAATTTTTTTTGTTTGGGCCTATTAACGAAAAAAAGGGTTTGTCAGACATTAAATTTTTTGTGCCAAATTCTTGTTTTTGCTCAGTGTTTGAAGAAAATTGTTAGGCCCTGGTATGGGCTTATAAAGCACATGGAGAAGAAACATTTTGTTGGGTCAAATCTTATTGGAGCAAGTTTTAAATGATTAAGTTTTTGGGCTGAATAATGAATTGAATGTTGGACTCAAAGTTCAGTCTTGAATTATGTAATAAATTTGAGCCAAAATTTTGAATAGGGTTTTGAAATTTATTAAAGTGAATTTCGGCTTTATTTATTTTTCGGCCTAAAATTGTTATGGATTTATATATTTAGATTCACGTGTGTGGGCAAATTTATAAAGTCTAATGTGAATAAATTTTGATATAATATATGATTTGAATTTTGAAACTTAATTGTTAATTTCTCATATCATTTTAGTTTTTCGAACGTGACCTTGTTGGTCAAGTATAGTGGATATTGAGATAAGAGAGTTAACGTGAGATAGATGATCTCATAAGACAAGATGTGTATTGAGTTTTCTAAACTCAATTAAAGCTCGAAAAGCCAAATGAGGATTACAAAAAGTCATAATTATTGGGACTATGTGCTTAATTGAAAAGGTTCAATAATAGTGGTATTGGAATATGTTATTCGAATTGACCGCTTTGAATCTAAGCATGGTAATTGGCAAATCATCCTATGAGTTTAATGAGGAAGGATAAGATGAAATTCAAATGCATATGAGAGGCTAATTTCTTATTTAGAAATTATGTCGCGAGTATGCCATTGTAATGGAATGCTAAAATGAAAGAGTTTAACCATTTAAATTCTTTGTAATGGCTGTTGAACCGAAAGTTAATAAATTGATAAAATTTTTAATTAACTTATGTAAGACTTGTTAATTATAATACTCTGTGGAGATTAATTAACTTGAATTGTATATTAACATTGCATAAAGACAAGTGTGAAGCTTGTGTTGAAACTATTGAGAAATAGTGAACCACTTTATTTAATTCACTTATGGGTGTGATTTAAATATATGATGGAAATGTGGGGGGTATCTTGCTAAAGATGCAATAATTACACCCAATAAAGTTAAAATGTTTGATTTCAAGGTTATACTTTTAATGGAAAATTATACGCAATGAGAAGCCCTTGATAACTTTTAGACAACTAATCTCTATTAATGTTATCTTTGTTGACTACGTGAAACCAAAGAATAACTAAATGTAATTATTAACCAAACAGTTAAATTGAGATGTAGTTGTGAAGTTATAAAAAGAAATGTGACTTAAGCCTCTAAAAAATGAGTTGAGATACAATGAAAACCCAACCTAATTGACCGAAGATCCCAAGATCTAGGTTCAAAGGGACAACCTAATTGTATAAAGACTCGTAGCATCACTATGAGGGGAGTTGCTCCTTAGCCCTTATTTAAATAGTGATATTCGTGGAGAGATGATAAGCATTGGCTTTTAATGATTCTTGCATCGAAGAGGCAAGCATAGTAGTGACGTATACTTATAATTAAGAATCACCTACGTGAAAGAGAAGTGAGGTCGCTTCGAAGAGAATTGTGTCAGGCTCAACTCTTAGAACCTCTTACAGAACCAGGCGTGTGTTTAGGACCATGAATGAACATAACTATGAGAACTGAAATATGTTTAGGAGAATCTTGTGCGAGGTATATCATCATTTACACAAACAGTAGAACAGTTCAAGGACATCACGCCTACTATTTAGCCGGTAAAGTAAATATGCTTTCACAAGGGAAGGTTCAAAGGGTAACTCCCAGCTATCCTTGCAGGGTTCAACTGTTGGATTTTATCACCAAAACTCCTATCGTCAAGATTTTTTTATGTGGGGGATTGTTGGAGATTATGAAGAAAGTTATATTTTTCTTGGACCTTTTATCCAAAGTAATATTTGGATAACTTATAAAAATAAGACTTGTAACTCCTACAATAATGGAGGTGGTGGTGGTGTGTAACACCCAATTTAATATGTATTGAATTGTCTAACTCCCCTATCAGAGGTCATAATGTGTAAATTTGAAAGGTCATATACTCGGTTATATAATGAGCTAAAAACAACATTCACCAAACAACCCACAATTCCACATATTTGCATAAGTATAGGCAATTGCATATTGATATAAACAATTCTCTTGGCCTCTTGAAATTTTGGTGATAAAGTTCAGGCATAATTATCAGTTCGCAGGAGATGGAAGGTACTCCAATTTACCCTTCTTATCCTGGGAAACAGACGTTTAGAATAGGGGACGAATTTATTTTAAGGAAAACGTGTTGACCACGTGATTTGAGTTTTATATATGCATTTTGATTTTGGTTTATACTTTGTATAAAGGGTTGACGATTTGTATTAGAAGATATCCCTATTCGATTATGAATTTATTATTATTTTGTAAAATTTCCCCTACAAGCTTGACTCGAGTCGAATCTCTCAGGTAAATGGGAAACGGGCCCATAAAGTAAAATTTCCCCTAAGGATGTTCTCTTGCACAAACTTGAGTATGACCTTGGCATCGCACATCTTGGTGGGGATAGCTTCAACCCATTTAGAAATGTAATCGACGACCACTAAAATGTACATGTAATCATAAGAAATGGGAAACGGGCCCATAAATTTTATGCCCCAAACATCAAATATTTCAATGATGAGGTATCTCATCAATGGCACCTCATTTATTTTTCCAATGTTCTTGGTTTGTTGGCATCGATCGCATGATTAACAAAATTCATGAGCATCTTTGAAAAGCATCTGCCAATAAAATCCTAATTAAAGGACGTTAAAAGCAGTCTTTTGTCCTCCGAGATGGCTGCCGCATTGATCATGGCAAAATGATAGAATGCTTCATTGCTCATCTTTGAATGAATCCATCCTTCCCAAATCAAAGGAAGGCATGGATCCTCCTAAAAGTGTTGCCCAAAAATTGAAAAAAAAACTTCTATTTTTGGAAGGATAAATCGGCCCTCAAATGACAACAAGTAGGAATTTAACAATGTCGGCATACCATGGGTGGGGTGAGAGGAGATAACATAAGAAAGTTCATAAGGAAATGCATCATTAATACGTTCATACTCATGTAAAGGGTCTTGTAGGATAAATGATTGGCAACCATGTTCTCCAAACCTTTCATATCACAAATTTCGACATCAAAGTGAAATAAAAATATCCATTGAATCAAACATGGTTTGATTTGAGTTTTATTAAAAAGGTGACGAAGGGCCGCCTGATCGCTATGGACTATGACCTTAGAACTAACAATGTACGAGCGAAAATCTTCAAGTGAGAAAACTACAATCAAAAGTCTTTTTTCAGTGGTGGTATAATATCTTTGAGCCTCATTTAACATAAGACTCGAATTGTAAATGACATAAAGAAGACCGTCTACTCGTTAACATAAAAAATTCTTAATACCTTTTAAATTCGTAGGAGGGGGTAAACTTTCAGTGACATCAACTTTCACCTTGTCTCTAAACCCCTACTTAACACGATATGACCAAGAACAATGCCACTCTTTACCATAAAATGACTCTTTTCCCAACTAAGTGTCAAATTACTATCAATTCAACATTTAAGGACCTTAGCTAGATTATTTAGACAATAAGTAAAGGATGAGTTGAATCCCAGAAATTGTCCATGAAGACCTCAAGGAAGTTTTCATTCATGTCCATGAAAATGGATAACATACAACATTGGAAAGCTTTCAGCACATTACAAAGGCCAAATGGCATTCCACTGAAAGGCGAATGTTCTGAATAGGCATGTGAATGTATTCTTCTTTTGGTCGTTCGGAGCGATGACTACTTGATAGTAGTCGAAAAGCCATCCAGGAAGCAATAGTATTGGTGGCCGGCTAACTTGTTGAGAAATTGAACAATGAAAGGAAGTGGGAAATGACCTTGTGGCGACATTAAGTTTCCTATAATCAATGCACATTCACCAACTTATAGTCAATCGAGTGGGTATGAGAGAAGGTAAAGAGGGAGCTTGACCCGATGGGGCCACTTGAAAAGGGATTTGAGTTTGTGGTGCCGGTTGGAAGGGTGGCCGAGTTTAGAAAGAGCCTTACCCCCTTTATTGCTGTTGATAGGGTTGTTTGGGGGTGAAATTACTTTTGTTGTCGAGAATTTGAAGCTTAGTTCCCTCTGTTAAATTGTTCGACCACGAAAAATTCAGATGATTTCTCCAACCCAGATTATACCTTTGTGAGTAAGGGTCGTTGTTACGAGTATTTCTATTTTGATACCCTTGACCGGCTTGATTCGCTTGATATCCTTTAATCACTTTAACATTCTCATCGATCCCCTAGGGCGGTTTGAATGTGGCCTGAACAATGTTGGCTCCTTGCCCATACACTCCACAAACTCCACACGTCTCGGTAGGCGGTGGTGGTTGAGGTAAACTTTGAGAGAGAAGTGTATTTTAGGTTTGTAAGGAGGCCACTTACCTCGTCAACTCGGCAATTCTCTTTGTGTCTTCATGGGAGGTATGAGAGTCTGCCACCTCATGAAGGGATACCTTCATTTAGTGAGCACAATTTTGTTGTGAATTATAGCTTATGGACTTGAAAACATCGTACACCTTCTGAGCCGTTCGAGACCCGACATCTCGACCGCCGACATTGTCAACCATGTAACTAATAGTAAGAATAAGCCCGTCATAGAAAAATTGGTTGAATAGCTCGAATGGGTAGTGATGATGTGGGTATTGAGTAAGAAGTTCCTTAAAACTTTCTCAAGCCTCATGGAATGGTTCTCCATCCATTTGAATAAATGAGGTAATATTCCCCTGAATCTGAGCCATTGTTTGATTAGAGTAGTTCTTGATCATGAAATAATCATACACCATGTCCCAATTTGTGAGAGAGTCGGGCTCCAATGACATGAACCATGTATTAGCTATATACTTCAAGGTGTAAGGAAAGAATCACATCTTGAGTTGATCTTTGTTGAGGCCTTGAAGGGGGAATGTTTGGATGACGGTGTCGAACTCTCGAATGTAATTAAGAGGGTCTTCATTCAGTAGCCCATAGAAGGATGGAAATTAATAGAAGTAAATCACCTTGGCCGTGGGGCCCAAATGGATGCATGACATGGACGGGCCGATCACATGTGAGCAAACTCTCACATACGAGTCTTTCGGGGTTCTTGAGGGTGGTAATTCCCATTTAGATGCATGCAAGGTCCTCGGAATTCTCGGAGAGCTTGTGGAATATATGGTTATTGTGGCTCGTGAGGAACGTGATGGTAATATGGGTGAGGCGCTCATGGAGATTGACTATAAGGTAGAGCATCGCGAGGGCCTTGGTTTTGATTAACATACGACACTTGTGGTATTTACCGATCAATTACTAATTCTCGTGGTTCATAAACAACGAAACACACCTTGTGCTACCTTCACAAAAAATACGACGCTTCATTACTTTACATTTCCAATGGAATAAGTCAATCGATCGTATCATGGATACTGTTGGTCGAACTACACAACACGTGTAAATACGTACATGGTCGGTGATATGAAATGAATTCAAAAAGAGAAGACTAATGTTGTAAATTTTATCTATTAATTATCATTTAATAAAATAACATTAAAATTGATAATCAGGAAATTGGATAGTGACAACCTACAAAAAAATCTCTCACATTAGTGTACTATCCATCTGCTTATTATGACAAAGTGAGATGATAATACACAGCAGCAGAACAAGAGCTTTCGAGTTTTCTTGTACTTCTCTAAGCAACAAATATTCTTTTAGTAAAAAACAAAAACAAAAAAGACGTTAGAAAAACTTGGGAAATAGTTTATTTTTTAAGTAATTTTGTTTATTTTTTCATTTTTCATTTATTTTAAATTAGAAAACCCGAGGGGAACTATTTCCCCTTGAAAAATCACAAGGGGTATTTACTCCCCTCGATTTTTCAGAGGGTTAATTGCCCTTGGTATATCTCCCCTAGGAAAGCCTTCGGTATTACTTTCGGTAATAATGACGGTAAACATTGGTGTCATATTTTTGAAGGATTTATCGAGGGGAGCTTTATTGAAGGTATTGACCTTCGATAATTCCTTCGGTATATTTGTCATCGGTAATGCCGTCAAAAATTCTGAGGGAAATATTCCCCTAGGTTTTCCCCTCAGTAAAATATTGTTTTTTTGTAGTGTTTGAGGACTGGCCAATCAGGAGAATGCTCAGATCTAGGGGAGATGAGGTGTTCGTGGTCTCAGAATCGTACCAAGAAAATTTGTCCCAAAAAGAGTTATTCGTGTCGGATGAGTCATTCTCATATAGATCATGACCTTGATCATAAACAAGAATTACCTCCACGTAATCGCTACTATTGTCATGAAGAACCATGACAAGCTTAAACGCTTCATCCTCGGCTATATGATTATTTTGCATGTAATTGTGGTATTTTTATCGTGTTTTTAATAAAGATTTTATATTGTTTTTATTAGTTTTTGAGTCGATTAATTAGTTTTCTAGGTATTTTTTTTCTTGTTTTATTGTTTTTCGTGTTTCTTGTTGATTTTATATTTAATTTGGTTAAATGGGTTCAATTAATTTGAGGTTTGGTGTAATTCTTGGATTTTTATATTCAAAGTTCTCATTTAATAGGTGGCTTAATGATTTGAACTCAAGTTAAGGCATGGAGGCCAAAAATCCAAGCCTAGCCTTGCCTATTTGCATGCCCAAATTGGTGCCAAGAGCAAGCTTCAAAGCGGCTAACATTCTGGAATGGTGGGCTAGCCAAGCCCAGCCTCGCCCAAACTCACGCCCAAGGAATCCGCGCCCATTCTGGCGCCCAAGTTCTCGCCGAGCGGCGCCCTKCCCTGCCATTCAGCGCCTGAGTTGGCGCCTAACGGCGCACGGCGCCCGCGCTTAGACCCAAGTTCTCGCCCAGAGCGGCGCCCACCCACGCCCCGCTTCGCCAGGCCCACTGCCAACCTCATGCCTGCCCATCCGCCTGCGCGACGCCTAAGTTCTCACCCAAACTGCCGCCCAGAATCACGCCCAGCTTCGCCTAGCCCAGCGCCAACCGCGCCCAGCGCCAACCGCGCCCGTGCGGTGGCCAAGGCTTGCGCCTAAGACCGAGCCGGGCTCGCCCATGGTCGAACCACATTGAGCCATCTTGGTCAACACGGGCCAATTTTGGTCAAACCCGGGATTTAAAGTCTCTAAGGCTAATTTGGACAATTTAAACACAATTAAACCTAGTATAAATAGGACACAACTCTCATTTTGTAAAAAAAAAAACACATCCTCCCAACCCAAGCTTGGGTTTGGAATAATCTTCTCTCTCTAGATTTAATTTTTAAGTTTTGTCTTGGGTTTGTAAGCCTAAAAAGAATTCAAGTACTCCCTTGGATTTTTACTTTGTTGCAATTTAATTCAAGCTTGTTACTCTCTTTAATTCAAGTAAGCTTTCTTTTAATTTCATGCTTGTTCTTCAATTTCATGCACGTTCTTCATATTATGCTTTTTGTCTTAGCTACTTGATTTCTTGTTAGATCTTGTGAATCGTCCATGGAATCTAGATGAGTGACACATCTAGATCATTAATCGAGTCTTTTTAATTTCAGTATTTCATGTGCTTTATTTTGATTTTTATTTTCATGCTTTGTTTCATGCTTAATCCTAGATCTAGGCTTTATTACTTGTCAATTCTCGTAAAGTTTTAAACTTTGACGTCAATTTTCATTGCTCTTTCTTTTCATGCTTTCGATTTTTGTCAATTTGCATTATTTAGGATATTATGTTCATGCAAGCATGGTTGTACCTTGAGCTTTCATGCTTGTACTTGGTGAAACATTGCTTGTTTTTGCTTTATTTCCCTTTTTGCTTGCAATTTCAATTAAGGCACACGGCCGAGGCATCCGACCTACTTGCACTTTCCATTTTTAGCTAGTCATTTACATGTTTCATTAGCTTTGCTTGCTTTAATTTCTTTATTTTCATTTTCTTTTAATTCCCAAATCTAAAAACACATTGAATCTTACATTCGAATCGACTTTCAATAATACCAAGCCAAATGAACCTTTATTTCCAAAACCACTAAACCTACTCTTTCAATGATCAGGTTGAGTTTGGAACAAGAATTGCAAATTATTTAACGCCCTTTGCCCCTCAAGCATGTACGTCATTCCCAACTTCTCTTCCTACACACAAGTATATATCAGACTAGGGTTATTATAATGAGAAAAAACAAATATGAGAAAATCATTAGAAGAGTTTATTTTTATAAAAGTTATTACTGTGACTATGAACTCCTTGCCTTAGCTACATTCAACCTTATAGAAAACTGGGTCATAAGCAATACCCGATGAATAATCTAATTGAACAATCGGCTTTTGAAGCTTGTTGAGCCTGTTTATATAAGTGTGATAGTCATAATTCATGCCAAACACCTTGTTCACTTCAACCATTGCCACCAATACCACACGGGCGTTTGTCTTGTAGGCTTTGAAATTACCCTCAACCTTCTGCTCCATAAGAACGTCAATGAATATGGTGTCCAGCTCTTTCATCTATTTAGAATTGTAAAACACTTTCAAGTGATTCATTCTCCTTTAAGAGGATTTCTCTTTGATTTATTACTTCTTCTTTAATGAGGCATAGTTCACATAATAGATAAACTATAAAAGGAAAAGGAGAGAGTGAATTTATCATTCCATAATGGACCTATTTATTATGAGAAGCCCACAACCACAATGTGTCTCACACGACAATCTTACTTGATTTAATCTGACTTGACATATGAAGACCTGCTTCATGAAATACAATACATGAAGGAATATAGTCCTTCACGTATTCTAATTACTCATAAACGTGATGATCTAATGTTTCACCCAAACGAATTTCTTTCATAAAATCTTGTAGGGAGATTCTCTCGCATAGAGAGTCCTATTGAATGATTATATAAGATCTTTTAGAAAGATTTATTCCAAATCTCCTTGGCTAAATATATTAGGTTCGTAGGAAAAGTTAAAGGAATATATTCCTTTGGAAGAATGGTATGTACCCTTGAACTCACGAGTACCGGCCACCATGGAACTCTTGTCTCTCTCTCTCTCTCTCTCTCTCTCTCTCTCTCTCTCTCTCCTTTTTCATTTGTTACAATTTAAGTCCTATTTATGTGTACGTATAATCCTCTTTCTAGTATTGTCTTTTGTAGTTTAATTCAATTATAATATAAAAATCAATACGATTAGATAAATAGTTATTGGATTTGTGGAGTTTTTTTTCTTTACAATATGTTATTTTTGACCTATTTATGTGTACGTATATTTAGTTTTCTAGTATTTTCTTTTTCTGTAATTTAACTCAAACTGAATTTAGAACTCAATAAGAACTCCAAAGTGATTATTGGATAAATAGAATATTATTATTATTATTATTATTATTATTATTATTATTATTATTATTATTATTATTATTATTATTATTATTATCCATATGTTATTTCCATAATTATGTGCACGTATAAGTCGATATTCATTTTTTTTTTTTGAGTAATTCAACTCAATTGTGATATAATAATCTTTAAAGAAGAGATGAATGATTAGGGGATTAGTGGGTTTTCTCATTTTTTTAAAAAAATTCTCCATATATTATTTACTTAATTATGGTCACATATAATTTGATATTCTATTTTTCTTGTACGATTCAACTGAGTTGTAATATAAAAACTAGTTTTAAACTCGTGCGATGCACGGGGTGATAATTTTAAGGTTTAATTTATTAAATATTTAATATGATTTTTAAGTAAATAGTATTAAAAAATTAGTGGTTATACAAATTTAAACATAAGCAGTATAAGATAAAGAGTAAATAATAAATATAAGAAATTGAAGAATTAAACATTATACACAACATGCTTCGCAAAAACATTATTAATCAAAATCTTAGAATTTACAAATTATGAAATACTTCCTTGTACACAACATTCGTAATTTTTTTCCTACGTTTATTTTCATCATCGCAAATCAAGATTTTTAAACCTTTTCGGTTGGTAACCCTTGATATCGCAACATACAGTTGACCATGACTAAAAACAGGCTTTTTCAAGAAAAGTCCAACGTGGGATAAGGATTGGCCTTGACTTTTATTAATTGTCATTGCATACGACAAAATAATCGGAAATTGCCTTCTTTGAAACTTAAACGGCAACCTGGGATCCGACGGTGTTACGGTCATTCGCGGGATGAGTACTAATTCACCCGCGTTACTTCCTTGGAGAATCGTTGCCTCCAGAACATGATCACCCAGTTTCGTAACTACCAATCTAGTTCCATTGCACAAACCAAGCGAATGATCAATATTTCTCAACAACAAGATTGGAGTACCGACCTTCAATCGTAGCTCATGATTCGGCAACCCAGAACACTTGATCGTGTTCAAAAACTCAGTTGAATGGACGTCTTGCAAAATGTCAACATTTGCATCGGAATTGCACGCACTATCTGAGCTCAAATATACCTTACACTCCCCTTCATTTAATGAAGTCATATACTCATTGATTAGATTAACCACATCAAGAGTTGGTGCAAGAATAGCTCGGCCCTCCAAATAAACAGAACATTCAGCATTCGTTCCAAATTGCGGATAAGTGCTGGCCACAATTGATGCAATAGGGTCACCATCATCTAACAACAGTAAATCCTCTGGGATGGCGATTTCAACGATGCCACCATTTGATCCTCCAACCATCCCATCTCCAATGCTATTTATCCATTGAGAAAACTCTTTCAATTCATTCGAATCAGGCTCAGAGCTGAGATTGAAGCCTCATATTCTTTGTCAATCTCAAAACCTTACAGTGTCTCCATAAGTGGGAAGAATTTATGGTTGCATGTACTATATCTGGCCTAGTACCTTTAGGAATCACCGGAAGAATTTGTCGAAAATCTCCACCAAGTACAACAGTTTTACCTCCGAAGGGAATATCTTTAGCATTTGGATTCTTGAATCCCATAATATCTTTCAATGTTTTGTCTAATACTTCGAAACAATGCCTGTGCATCATCGGAGCTTCATCCCAAATTATCTGTTGTGCACGCACCATTAGTGGGTTTTCTCATTTTTTTTAAAAAATTCTCCATATATCATTTACTTAATTATGGTCACATATAATTTGATATTCTATTTTTTTTGTACGATTCAACTGAGTTGTAATATAAAAATAATAATTGATAAATAATTTTAGTGGATTAATGACACACACACACACACACACACACACACACACACACACACACACACACACACACACACACACCACACACACACACACACACACACACACACACATATATATATATAATATATATATATATATATATATATATATATATATATATATATATATATTAAGGGGTGAGTTCACATGAGAACTAATCCCTGTGTGGGAACTAGAAACCTGTTATATTACATAAGATGTTATGCTATTTAATGAATCATGTACATGATAATTAAGATAATAGTAAAAATTAAGGGAACATAATAATAGCCAATATTGAAATTTAAGTAGCATTTTTGCATTATTAAATTAGCATCACATATAATGTAAATAGCGGTTCCTAAAGTCTCCACCTAGGGAATTGGTTCTCCACATGAACCTAATCATACATATATATATATATATATATATATATAATATATATATATATATATTATATATATATATAGGGGTGGGTTCAAATAGAACAATGTCATTATATGCGAACCCTGCGAACTAATACTTTTATTATATACCAGCAGTGCTTTTATTATACAATCACAGTACTTTATTAATATTTTGAGTTATAAACACCAGTAGTGTTTTTATTATTATACAATCCTAATGCTTTTAATTAAATAAAGAAAACACACAAAAAAAAATTGATTCATCCATTTAATTAGGATCTAAGGCCCATAACTGACATTGGTTCACATACATGGACATGGTTCTCATTTGAACCTAATCCTCTATATATATATGACCCTCCCTTATTTGCGAACCTGCAAACTACTGATTTTTACTATATAATCACATTACTTTTATAATATATCAGTTATATACACCAACGATGCTTTTATTATATACTCCTAGTGAAAATATACAAAAATCTGATCCATCTATTTAATTAGATCTAAGGCTCATACTTGACTTTAATTTCACATATAAGGTAGAGGTTCTCATTTGAAACCTAATCCTAAACTCTCTCTCTCTCTCTCTCACACACACACACACACACACACACACAATATATATATATATATATATATATATATATATATATATAGGGTTAGTTTCAAATGAGAACAACACCCTTATTTATGAACCTAGGGACAAATCCCCACCACTTATTAAATCAGATCAATGGCTATGATTAAATGAAACTGTGTTTTTAAAAAAGAAAATAAATGTGACTCTTGAAAATGGAGCGGGAGGGGGTAAATTAGGCCAAATGAGATTCATGAAATCCATCCATTCCATTCAGATATATAGAACACAAAATGACACTTCCTAAAACCTCCACCCACATTCAATCTCACACACTTTCTTCAATCACACACACAAAAAAAGAAAATCCTGTAAGACACATAAAGTCCTAGGTCTGCGGCGGTAATTGGATAATTTGCTAGAGATACTCGATGGAAAATGATGAAGGGCAGTAGAGGGGTCACCACCTCCCCTAACGCACTCCAAGGCACCACCTCTCGGATAAGAGAGGAATCGGTGATGATGGCAGAGATCTGGATAGTCGACCATGACGTTCCATGGAGCAGGTGCGAGGCAAAACGGGCACCATCTAGAGATTTACATAATAATTATTGTCGATGTTTGGGGAAAGCACAATGCTGAAGTATAAAAAGAACCTCTAATGTAATAAAAAAAACAATAATTTGATTTAGTTGATCTGTAATTGTTGTGGCCGACGTTTGGTGGTCAGGTTATTAGCGCTTTTTTATTTCTATTTTGGTGCTTATTCATATGTATTTTGGCGATGTTTATGTTAGTACAATAGAGAAGAGTCGATATTTTCGACATTATATTTTTTTCAATCTACTTATTCAAATTAAATGTGTGTTATATAGTGGGTTTTTAAATGATAGTGTTGTAGTATACTTAGATTAGTGCTTTGTTTGTTGGTTGATGGTGCTTTTATTAGTTAGTTAATACACTCAGATTAGTTCTTTCTTTATCGTCTGGTGGTGCTTTTATCATTTGCTCCAATTTTTGGTTCCATCATCTTCACTTTTATTTATAGTTATTTTTGGTTTGTTGAAATATTAGGCGACATATCTTGACAAATGGTATCCATTATTTACTTCCATAATAGTAGGAAAACAAACACTAAATAACTTCATTAAAATATTAAAAAAAAAGCATCTCATTATATTGTAAAAAATATTGTACTTCAAAAATAAAAACACCAAGAAACTGGTGCAAAACTAAGATAAATGGAGTTTGGCAATATGTAACTCCATTCATTGCCAATGAAAATAGAAAAATATTAATTGTCATTGTTATTATGGAATATCTAATAACATGCCAATGTGATTATGGAATGTCTTAGTTCTGTAATCAACTTTTGTAACTTAATAGATATGGAGATTATATATGAAAACAACTTTCTATTGTAAAATGTCTTAATTGAAAAGAAATAGAAACATTGTTGTACCTCAATATGCTTGAAGTCAACTCAATATAATTCATTAATTATGACCATTGGTATGATTTTATCAGTGGTGTGGATTTGTCCCTAGGTTCTCAAATAAGATTGGATTCTCATTGAACCCAACCCTATATATATATATATGTGTATGTGTGTGTGTGTGTGTGTGTGTGTGTGTATGTGTGTTTGTTTGTTTGTGTGTCTTTATGTTTATTATCGTGTGTGTGTGTGTGTGTGTGTGTTAAGCTTAATTATGTTAATTAGGTTAGAAATACTGACATTTTCAAATATATACTTGATTTGTAATATAGCACGTATTTATATTACACTCAAATTGTTATATGCTTGTTTCATTTCTTTTAATTAGGCTCTCCTATTTGATTTCTTTTGGGAGGGGGTGGGGTTGGCCTGATTCTCGTATTTGTGTAAGTATAGGAACTATCATGGGTAACTTTTGTAATTATCTAATTCCCCTAGAAGATCTTGGATAAGGTATGGATATTCTACACTTAGTAGCCTCTTTTGAATAGTTTCATAGGACTTATTAAATTGTTTGTAATCATATTGTTTGATTTGTTAGTGATATTACCAGAATTGAAATTTACTAGTAAAATATTTTCAACAAGCAATTAATAATAATTTTACTAATGAAATATTTTTAACAAGCAATTAATCATCCATTTTACACACAAAAAAAAAACCTGTTTTCTCATGCATGAAGCCTCTCACAACCTAAAACATGTCGTCTGCTAATTTTAGGTCAACAATATCAACTCAAGATAAAAAAAAGGGACAATTCCTAAGTAGACCATTAGGAAAATATTTGTTCCCAAATAAACCATTGAAAGTCTAACTTCCCACTTAATCCAAGATACTACATAAAATAACTAAATTACCCTTATTACTTCTTTCTTTCAAGTCTTTCCCAATTTAATCTAATAAAATTCAAACTACTATATATTAATTTCACACTACCTACCGCCGGTCAAACTTGATACTACATCAATAAATTCCATACTACATAAATAAATTTCATACAACATTGTCAAATTTTGTACTACGCCAAGAAATTCTTACCCACGTAACTGTCATCGGTTGCCATCGGTCGAATTCCATACTACTACATTATGGAATTGCGTACTACATTGTGAAATTTCATACTACTATTAATATATTGTCATAAATCCATACAAAACTATATAATTTCGTACTATATCATAGAATTATTTCATGGAAAATGTCATACTAGTCTACAGTTGGTAATATGAAATATGTAGGTTTTAGATCATGCTATCATACATATTCTTCTTCTTTTTTTTTTTTTCAATATGTTTCTTTAAATTTCAATACTTTATAGTATGAAATTTATAGTGATATTATGAATTTTATACTAACTCTAACCAAATACCATATTAACTCTAAATTTAAAATTTAATAAAAATTCATACTAAACTAATTAAATTCATATTAAGCCTATTGAATTTCATATTAACCGTATTTCATAAACTTGTAATTAAAAACACACATTCAACAACTAGTATAATATTGAGCAATCAAATGGATTTTATTGGCTTAGACTTTAATAAAGCAAGCCCACTAGTTGTCTTATCTTCCCCATTAATACACAGTTCCAGTTCAAAGGGGAAATGAACTGACACCCATAAACACGTAAATATAGGATTCCCAATTTTGCCTAAATCCTTTTGAATTGTGTATAATTAAAGAGCGAAAACCTAATTTGTCTAAAACACCAATTTGAGACCTTAATCTAGATCTCTTTCTCACTGACCCAGCGCCACCTGACATAACAATCAGTGGTGAGGAAGGCAATGACAATCAGGTTCAAGCGCCGCCTTAATTTTCAAGATATGGTTTTGGGTTATCGGGAATCTAGGCAACAGTTGTCGGAGGCGTGGGGTTGTTGGGCTAGTGACGAAGACTTCGCTGACATCACGTGGTGGTTGGGCTAGGAATCATCACGCGGTGGATGGGCTAGCGATTTAACTCGGATTTTCTTTCAGCATTCATTGTCGGCAGTGGATGGTTCGATTGTCCCTATCACCCGAAGATAGGCAAGCATTGCTCGTGGAGGTTGTGGGGTGTTGGGGTGGTGGTTGGTTTTAGTGTAATCGGGGAAGTGGGAATTTATGTTAAAATTTTAGGGTTTTGTGTTAGTTTTGTGTGACGAGTGTAATATATATATATATTAGATTTTTTATGTCCAGGGTTATTTTTGATAATTTAAATTGTAACTTTGATTTAATGGAATATATTTAACTTAAATGGGAAGAAATTAAAGTTAGATGATTATTTGGGAATTAAGATTCATTTAAGTGTAGTATATGGGAATTATCCCCCCAAAAACACATAATAAACAAAATTACTTCAAAACTTCTCAATGCATATAATAAACATCATTCAAAAGTTATAATTGTACAAAACCTACAAATATAACAAACCATTATCCGTGCATAATCAACAACTCACTAACAGAAAATTACACAATATATGTAAACCAATAATGACAGACCACTTCACAAGTTCACAAGTTATCAATTCAACACGAGCCCCTCTATTCTTCATTCATAATTGTATCTTCTTCATCATAACTATACTTTATGTCATCGTCATACTCTATATCATCGTCCTCGAGTTCAACCCAAATCGGCTTGAATCTCGAATACCCATCTACATATGAAAATCAATCTGCCCCGCATTTTTTTGAATCTATAACTTATAGGCCACTTGATAGTATTCCATTTCAAATGTCCAAAAATAATGTTGCATCTAAGTTTCCTATGATCAGACGTAGGTGTTAACATACGTTTAAATGTGCCAAAATAATATTTGGGCGAAACATAAACTCGAGATTAATTAAACCCTAACCTTGCCTATGTTAGCCAAAAAAGTTCCGTTGACCTTCACCTGTTTTGTGTCAATATGATATTTGACATCGGATGATTTCTTCCATTCAACAAACGCATAAAATTGATCTTTCTAAAGTTGGATCTCTCATTTAACCTTTTCAAGTGTAAAATGTTTTTTAAAGTCAAGAGTCAGGCTTTGGTTAATGAGGCCCAAAACCTGATTCCACATCTCTAGGTGATGCACATTAAAGCTATCTGCAACGTCATTCAATTCTCAAATGAGATAATCCTCTGCCTCATTAGTCCAACCAATGGACTAGTACATTTTTTAACGACACTGTTTCGTGTGCGAGGTATCCTATTCCAAAAATAAGACAAAGGCATAGAACCCAAAATCACATGGAATCCAATACACAAAACATAAAAACAACAACAAAAAAAAAATTATCAAATAACCACAAATAATATGAAGCTCGATTGAATATATATTATTCAAAAAAATGAAAAAATGAAAAAACGTAGAAAATTCTCGGTTCTCTCTCCTCGTTTTTTTTGACCGAGTCGACTTTCTGCCAGTATCATGTCCCCACGACACCGGCCAATCATGGTAATGTCGTCGCAGCCAGTGGCGGAGGCAGAATTAAAAATCCACCCGGGCTAAAGAATTTTTAACGGAAAATAAAATAATACGAAATAAAATACAGACTAATAGAGCTTTACCCTTATCTTGCACAATCACAATAAGAAAAATGATCAAACAAGCTCGACAATTTATCACATTAATCAAAATATATAAGTTTTACATGAATACCTGTTTAAGAAAAAAAATCAATAATTTAACATTCAATCAAAGTTAGGATTAAAAATAATAATATTAGAAACTTCAAAGAAAATTGAATTTCTTTGAAATATGACTATACAACAAGGCTATTTTTAAAAATAAAATAAAATAAAATAAAACGTAACTATAAAATAGTGGCTCTATCATAGATCCCGATGATAATTATTTGGTGAAGGAAAGTAAAAAAAAAATGTAAGAAATTAGTGGAACCCAATTTCTTAGCGTCGTTTTGAATTATACGACTTGTGAGAATTGAGTAGCTAATAAATTTACAAATTATAATTAAGGAATTAGAATTAGGTGGGATTGAAACCTAGAAAGAAAATGCAATTCAAATTGTTAAATTACAATTAAGGAATTAAAATATAGAATTTAGGGTTGAAATATTGAATGTTGAATTTATGGATTGGGTGCGGATATACGCACCCCAAAAATTTATTAGTTCACCCCAATTAAAAAATATTTCACAAAAATGTCAAAATTACCCTCGAACTATAAACACCCCAAACTTCACTTCATATTCTTCAACCCTCCACCACCATCCCCTGTCGTCGCGGCCGCCGCCCTTCGTTATGAGAGATATTTAATACTCTATTCTTGAAGACAAACTCCACAACCAGTTAGGCACTTCAGATGATATACCATTGCTAGAAAGATCAAGCCACCAGAAATTGTTCTGCGTTCGAAGCCATAATGGAAAACGCGGGCTCATATTGCAGCCTGCTAAACCAGTCAAATCCAATTGAAAAGGAGGAGTCCAATCTGCGTTGATATCTAGGGTCGAAGGAGGCAAAGCAAGAACAGCGCCTTCGCCTGCTTTGCTCAATGAATTGAATGACAAATCAAGAAGCTTTAAGTTGTGAAGTTTGGTTAACTTGGCTTCGGTTATTGTGCCTACCAAGGAATTAGAAGAAACATCCAGCTCTTTAAGCTTAGGAAGCTGCCATATACTTGAAGGCAACGTTTTCGGTTTATTTCCCAGTGATACAATGTTCTTAAATTTGTTGCAACAGGACTCGTACTTGTGTTGAGTAACCAATCAACGGTGAAAGAAGTGAGGTCATTTTCAGACAGGTCAAGGATAGAAATAGATGATGTAAAAGAAGAGGAATTAAGAGCATGACCTACGGAAGAAGATGGTGCGGTGGCAACGCGAGGGGCGGTGGCGGTGACGATGACAGTGGGTAGTGGTGGAGGGCTGAAAAAGATGAATTGTAGTTTTGGGTGTTTATAGTTTGAGGGTAATTTTGGCATTTTTATAAAATATTTTTTAATTGGAGTGAACTAATAAATTCTCGGGGTGCGTATATCCGCACCCTTTATGGATTTTGAAAGCTTACTAATCAATTATGAAGCTTCTCAGACAAGATAAAAATTATGATGCATGTCTTGCCTTCTCCGATTTTTTGTTTTGTCTGCCATCTTCCTCAAAAGCTTCTGTGTAACTCTATCGTTGTTTTGTTTTCAATATTAAGAAAGTTTAAAAATTAGTTAAATTAAATATTAAGAAAAATTAAAAAATCTAATACAAGGCACATTGAAATTGATATTATTGGACTTATTGAGTTTTAACTAATTATAGTGAGCTTAGTGGGCTCAACCTTATTAATAAAATAAGGTTCAAATGCAACGACAAGTTTCAACGGCACTAGCGCCGATTCAAATGCAACAGCATCCGCTACCGGCTCCCACGGCGTCTTATAATCGGCAACAACTGCTTCCGCCACCGACGGAGTTTCTCCATCGGCAGCATCCACCTGTGGCTTCGCTGTTACCTTCCTCGCCTCAACAGCAACAGCAGCATTTCCGTCCCGTAGCTCTAGCTTACTTGATCCCGGGGCTGGGGAAATCCCTTCGTTGGTGGCCGTGACTCCTTCTAGTTCGCAGACCATCCAACAACAGACGTCTGTTGCTCCTCCGTTGCTTTCTGTGTTGCAGCAGTTTCCTAGGCCGTCGGCGAGTTCCGGCGTTGCTGGGTTTTTTCCACCTCCTTCTGTCGAGGCAGCGCCGACGACTGGTTTACGCACCATACAAACCCAACAACAATTTCCGGCATTTCATGCTTCTCAGACCATGCCGATCTTTTGGTCGTCGGCGAGTTACGGCTTTACCGGGTTTTTCCCGCCTCCTTCTGTCGAAGCAGCGCCGGTGTCTGGTTCCCTGCAAACCCAGCAACTTTTTCCGGCGTTTCAAGCTTCTCAGCCCATACCGATCTTCTCTTTTCCGTCGTCGGCTTCTTCTTCAAAAGGTATTACGTCTCCTACCTTCATCACCGCCCTCGTTTCTTTTAGTTCTTTGCCGACGGCTAAATCTCCGATGATTAACAACACTGTTAATACGTCTCTTGGGTTGACTGTGAAGTCTCCGTTTCAGATCCCTTAGCATCCGCCGTTGACTAATTTGCAAAACCTTGTAACGTCTGCGAATTTCTCGGCAATCAATCCCCAGATTCTTGTGCCGAAAAGATTACGTCTTTTATGGATCTTCCCAGTTTTTCGTGCATGCTTTCCAAAGGAGTTGACTGGATCTTTTCCTATTTTGTGTTCTAACTCTTTAATTCCAGAGGCCCAATCTCCTTATTAGACTCAGACCCAGGCAGTTTTCCATTTGGCCCAGCCGCTACCCAATTCAATTTCTTTTGCTGCCAGCCCCAAACCCATTTAGCCCAGAAGCCTTTTCTTGCAGCCCAGCATACTAATTCCAATCAAGCCCATACGGCTCCTACATTAATCCGGCCCACCAATCCCAGGCGGCCCAAGTCCTTCTCAATCCACTGGGGGCCACTTTTCGGCCCAAACCTTCCCGGTGATAACTACTTTGTTCCGGCTTAAAAATGGAGAGTTTTATTCGGTAACGATTGATGAAAGAATTTACCAATCCCGGGTCTCGTTGTTACGGGGCTCCCTCATCGGTCGTCTTCTTCAATCGAAAGGATCGAAGCCCCTTACGATCGCTGATATCAAAGAGTCACTGACTTCTGCTTGGAGCACCATCGGTGCTTGGAATCTTATTCTGCTAGGAAAGGCATTTCTCAGTATCTCTTTCGTTTGGGCCGAGGATCGTACCCGTGCGTTTGCCAATTCGTCTTGGAGGCTTGTATCTAGATCTTTTTGGCTCTCTCCATGGACCCCGGGTTTCAATCCGTATAAGATGCATTCGATATCTTCTCACGTTTGGATTCGCATCTATGAATTGCCTATTGAATACTGAGAACGCTCTTTCATTTTGAATATTGCTAAGGTAGTTGGTACGCCTTTGCAAATTGATGAGCGTTCTCTTAATGGCTCTGTCGGCCAATTTGTTCGTGTGCTGGTTGAGTTAAACATTGAACATACCCTGCATGAAACGGTCATGATTGAGTGGGAGGGGTATTGCGGTTATATTTCATTAGGTTACGAGAACCTGTCGGATTTCTGCTCGATTTGCAAAATGGTGGGACACCTTGTCGGTTTTTGTCCTGCTCGTAAAACTAGTGCCGACCAGAACGTGGTGAGCGACGAATGGCAGACGGTTAACACTAGACGTTCTCATCGACGTTCCGATTCTTGTGAGTATCAGGTCCGTACACTACAAAAAAACTCAGAATTTTCGAGGGATTTTTCCCTCGGAATTAAGAAAAAATCCCTCGGTTTTGGTTAAACCGAGGGAAATTTCGAGGGAAAAATTCCCTCGAAAAAACCTTCCTTGGAAATCGGTTCCGAGGGAAATAAATCCCTCGGAATTACAAAATCGAGGGAATTCCGAGGGATTGTTTCCCTCGTAACCATTACCGGACAATCCCTCGGAAATCTGAGGGAACTCTTCCCTCGGAATACTTCAATTTCCGAGGGAATAAAATCCCTCGGAATTCCGAGGGAAAACCGAGGGAACGTTTCCCTCGGAATACTTCAATTTCCGAGGGAATAAAATCCCTCGGAATTCCGAGGGATTTTCATTCCCTCGGAAATTGAAAAAATCCGAGGGAGTATATTTCCCTCGGATTTCCGAGGGAGTCCCATTCCCTCGAATTTTCCAAAATTTCGAGGGAACTTTCCCTCGGTATTTTTAATTTTTTAATTTTTTTTATTAATTTTTAATTTTTTGTTTTAATTTTAATTCTTGTTTAATTATTAAAATTCCCAAAAAATTGAAAAAAGCAATTAAAGAAAAGTCAAAGAAATAAATCAATTATAATAAAAAAATATTTGAAAATTTATGAATTACATGCGTTCGATCGAAACAGTAACAAAGTTTATTAGACTCATCCCAGGCTGATAGAAGACAGATCAGAGAGCTCGAGGCGCAGGTCGAGGCTCAGAGGGCGCAGCTTGAGGCGTTGCAGCAGCAGGCAGCCGAGGAAAGGCGACAGCGTGCGGAGGAGCGCCGGCAGCAGGAGGATTTTCAGGCGCGGACGAATGCCCAGATGGCTGAGATGTATGCTCGTTTCCAGCAGCAGTTCCCCGCTCCCTATCAGCAGCAGCAGCAGTTTCCCCCCTCCCCATCCATAGAACACTTTTATTTA
>BMAC01000147.1:28908-50708 GCA_014905375.1 Phtheirospermum japonicum | reverse complement strand
GGGATTGGACAGACAAAGCAAGGAGGCGCAGCGGACGAGGTTCGATAAACCGGCGGAGGCGAAAAGGACGAGAAATCGAGCCGGAAGCTGGAATCCAGTCGACCGACTGGATGTTCAGTCGATCGACTGCATATCTGGTCGATCGACTGAACCCCCCCAAAATCGACTGAATTCCAGCGAGTTTTGAAGCTTTTGACATGGCAGTCGATCAACTGCCTACTTGGCCGATCGACTGCCGTCGGAGTCGAGTATCGACGATCCCCACGAGCGTGGGCCCCGCTTGGGCGTCCTACGGCCAATAAAAACGAAAACGTGAACAAAACTACGAAAATGAATAAGAAAACGTACAAAAACTAAGAAAACCTAGAAATACGAAAAACGGCCAACCCGACTCCTAAAACAACAAAAAGCAAGCGAAAAACACGCAACGTGAAACAAAAACGGTAATGAAAATATGTACAAAAAGATGCAAATCAGCCGCTAATACTCTTGTTACTCCTTCTGGTTCGGAAGGGCAGGATAACCGTACTGCTTCTGAGCCTTCTGACAGTGGCTCAGATAAGGATTAGCAACTAACTCCACAAATCTGCAGGAAGAACCAACCGAACGTTTGTAGGTCGGTTGAGATAGTTTGTGACACCTCTCGATAGCTTGTGCTTTATGAAGAACCTACTTCTTCGAGCAAGAGTTATGTTGATCAGGTGGACATGGGTTCTTCGGATAAGGTCTCTCCTTCAGCGCAACATACTCCAATAGTCTGTCTTACACATGAAAAAGGTATTATAGTGGACGAGTCGGATATTGGCAGCCAACATCGCACCCCTATTTTTTGTAAACTTGCCACTGATCGGGAATTAATTGATATAATTAAGAAATTACAATAGGAGTCTTCTACTCCTTTCATTGTCAAAGATCCAAAATCCTCTCCTGCCTTTCACCTTATGGATATCGCTTCTGGGCAATCTTGGGCGGATATGGCTGAAGACGAAGTTTCTACTCCTTTACGCAAAGTTTCAAAGAGTTTAAGCGGGGATTTCTTATGAAGCGCTAGTTTATTTGTTTTCGTTTCTTTTTCATTGTTTGCTATGTACTCGGACACTTTTCTCCTTTTTTAATAAAAGCATCGCAACTTATTTAAAAAATATGAAGCTCGATTGAGTCAGTTTAGCAACCAAGCTCATAACTGATTTGGAAAAGAAAATTGTACAAATGTATATTTGTAATATAGATTCGAGAACCATTAAGTTTATATGATACAAAACATGAATGGCTAGATTTAATCCTATAGACACATTACGAGCTACATAATTATTTCGACAGTCACATATTAAATACAAGGTTCTTAAATATTGGCCCACTAATATGATCTCTGAGTGAAGAGGATTATGATAAGAACTTGGGAGATAATCAGAGATACAACAAATTTTCTCTCTTTGTTCTTCAGTCGAGTTATTTCATGATCTTTAGGATTTGGCCTCCTTATCAAGTCAAAAATCATTTGTTGTGCTATCCATTACAACTCGCCATCGACCTAGTCAAATAAAGAACATTTTTGTACATTCATTAATCAATTTGAGTTTTTCAATTAAACTGTAACCGAATATAGTTGACATATCTACAAGGTCACAGTTACATACTCGATAATTATAGAGTTTATACCCGATGTTATGCGATATTCATGCTTTGCGTAAGCAAGCTTGCGCATTGCAATAACATTTTGGTGTTTCACCATAGTTCATCTGGCTGGTCTTCTGAGCCAAACTTTTGTGTTCCTTTCAAAATTAAAATCCGGTTAAAAATGCGCGTCTACATTTGAAAGGGTTTAAGTTTCACTCGGGTCGATCTCTCAAGGAATGGAGATCAGAACTGACGACGTTTATTATACTAATATCACAAATTCTATTTCTAAACACACGATCAATTGGGGTTTTGGAAATGATTCAGCTTTAAAAAATTTAAATATGAACTTTTATTGTCTCGAGGGTGTTAACTTCTCAACAAGTAATGAGAAAAGCAATTAACTTGAACCAAATAAGAACTACCGTATACCATGATAACGATTGTAAACATGATTTCTACTAATCATGCTCCAATGATAACAAACTACTAATCAAATGCCTTAACAACAAAATAACACCAACTATGCTATCACTATGCCACTTACGAGATCATTTCAAATACTAAATAAGATTCATAATAATTTAAACACTAAAACGCTTCAAGAAATATAATTAAACCAATCTCAACTTCGTTCACAATTTAACAGCAATTGTTCATCGAATATCAATATCCCAAAAACACAATAGTACGAATTCCAATCATGAACTATCATCAAATACCATCCAATATGTTCACCAAGCTATTCATAACAAATCCCAAATCAAACTAATTATGAAGACTACAAAATAACGAGTTTAGAGATTACTAATCAATGGACTACTTTCAACGGACGATGATGATGAACGAGCTCACTCTGAGAGTTGCGTAAAATCCTCAGGCTTGTCACGAACCCAGAATTCTAGTGACGAATGATGGCTACAACGAATCGAACCGTGGTATGGTGCCGTAAGGGCTTTACGCTAGAGGTGTGAGACATGTGTCAAATCTCTCAACCTTTGAGGTGTTCTATGGTCTCTCAAGCCTCTCACAATTCTCCACTGCTGAATAATCCCGAACCCTAGCCTCCCTCTTCAGTTTTGTTGAGCCAAGCCATTTCGTAACTGAAGATTTCTAAAAATTCTGCATGCGTAACGTACATGTCCGATCGGACGTAGGTATTGTCCGATCGGACGAAGGCTTCTGTCCGCAGCTTCGATCGGTGCGCCAATTTGTCCGGCCGGTGTGTGCTTTACCAGTCAGTCCGATCAGAGGTACACACTGTCCGATCGGTGGGTGTCCTTTGGGCTACTTTTGAGCGTTGCTTCTTCTATCTTTGTCCTTTGGATCCACTGGATGCTCTAGCTGTATGAGAAAAATAAAGAACTACTCTCATTTGGACCGATTAGTGATCAACAAGTCGGGAAGTTAAGTAAGAAGGCATAGAATGCAAAACAATGCAATTTAACCTAATCTCAATCACGAAAAGAGAATAAAATGACTTAAACAAGACTCGATTATGTACAGATTCGTAACAAATACGTACGAATCAACCACCCCATGCTTAATTGATTTGTTCGTCCTCGAACAAATGAAAGAATCAAAATCAAGAGAAGTGAAAGTAGTTAGAGCTAAGAGTCATGTTGTGCATATAGTTTAGTTTTGCAATTATAAACACTTTCGCCGAAAACCATAAGGCTAACTCGTATTACTGTTTCACCTTGAAATCGAAAGAATACATCCTCACAAAAGGGAAATATATCATGGTGCACTAATTCGCTCGTGTTTTTCAAAAGGTAAGTGTATACGCTCGGATCATCATAATCATGCATTCAACGACTCGTACATTGCATAAGTGTGCACATTTAATCAAGAATCGGATTAGGACTTTCTAGGGTTGTAATGTAGTCTCTTTGGTAAGGTATGTCATATATAAAGATGTGTGGCTAACTTGCAAGCAAATGCAATCAATAACTCACTCAATCTAAAACTTTAAGCATAGAGCGTAATTTGCTCTTCATTCTTCCCAAACAACCATATATCATTATTTTTAGCCTTTTATAGCTAAGGCTATTTCTACCCCAAAACCCGAATATTTGCCTTAATAAATAGGCTTTATTTTTAACATCTAGATGCTCTTATGAACTTTAAGCACCCTTATTTCCATTTTTTTAATAGTATCCCACTAATTTCCACCCTGCAATTGTCATATCTCATTAACCAATGATAAATAAAACTCCCATCTCACAAATTCAAACGAAATAAGAGCTGCAATAATGCTCGTGGCTAACAAAGAGATGGAATAAAGGCTCAAAGGGGCTCATTAGAAATTTGTAGAGGTTTTTATTTATGAATAAGGCCAGAAATAGGTTTTTTATGCGCCTATCGTCATTTTCAAAACCCAATGTGCACATGCGATTTAGAGACTTCTAAAAACACTTATCGAATCACAACATGAAATGTTGATAAACACACAAGGCATCTTTCAAGGGTTTAATTCAAACTTTTAAAAACAAAGTGACCGAGTTTTTAAAGTTTCGCGAAAATGTAAACGACTAAGTGTTGTTTTACATAAATATATAAGTAGGTTTTGAAAATTCTGCAATAAACAAGCTCAAAAGGCTCCACAAATAATCACATAATACATGATTTTGACAGGCACGCCAGTACAAACACAATTCAGCATGGGCATATATTCAACAAAAGTTGACGTAATTACTTGGTTGACTAGCACTTTGTTACAAAAATGTGACTACGTTACCTAAAATGGTTTGGAACTAAACATGCATGGGACTCTAAACCCCGGGACCGGACAGTTGTGCACTGTCCGATCGGTCACTGGTAATCTCCGATCGGACTACTGTACAATAGGGTCTTTCCAATTGGTCAACCCTGTATCTCCAATCGGACAGCAGTACAGTAGGGTCTTTTCGATCGGTCAACCCTGTATCTCCGATCGGACGACACAACCCCCCCCCCCCCCCCCCCCCCCCTAGAAAGAATAATCAAACTCTTGCTAGAATACTAACATGAATATGGGGAAATCAAGTAAGTGCATAGAACCATAGCATGCAAATGAAGAAACCAATATTTAACAGTAATCATCCTAACATGAACATAATAAAATATTAATACATCTAATAAATCCAAATGAATAGCAAATATCCTAGAATCCGCCATGATTTGCCTTGATTTTGCTGGTCAACCGGGCAAGATTCTGATTCATTTTGGCCAAGTTGGTGCCCAACATCGTTAATGTGCTCCGAAAATACCTCTCTTCCTCCCGAGCCTCCTCTCGTGCTACCAAGGCGTCTTGTCGAGCGTTTCGTGTGTGATCTTCTTGATTAAGCCCCAACAACCTCATTTGGTCCATCATGCGCGCCTGGAAGTCTTGCTGTTGCTGCCATTGCTCGATCGTGTAGTATACTCCCTCCCGATAATCGTCATGCTCGTAAGCTCCAGAACCGGTGTTCCCATCTCATCCATCGTCATTGTTTGCATTCTCCTGACTTCCACATTCTCGTCGTCATTCTCCCCCTCATCATCCATGTCGTCATCGTCGTTGTCGGTGTTCTCGATTTCTTCATCTATTAGCCTCTCCAAAGTCAACATGAACATCAGAATAGCTACGTTTCTGCCTTTAACCGTCTGAGTTTCAACCACCATTGCCACACTCGGGTACATGATGTCGTCATCATAAGGGTCACACCCGTGGTGTCAGGCACGCTCAGTGATAAAGGCTCCCAAAGTGAGCTTTGCCATTTTCTTCTCCCTCACTTGTTGAACGTTCTCAATTGCAGCAATCAAAAGTGGATAGATGTTCACGTTGCCTCGGTGGTATGCAATCCACAATGCCTTCCACTCGGTGGACGATATCCTTATAGCGTCCTCTTTCCATAGGAACACTTGCATGAAGAATTTGTAAGTGAGGTAAACAGCGTTTGACTTTAAGGACGTCGAATTGAAATGGCACCCGGGCTCCGGTGGTGATACGACAAGTTTGGTCCACCACGTCTTCTTGTCATAATCGTCAAGTTGAAAGGTTTCGTTTACCTCCCTTTCGCTATTGATCCCAAAGATGCATCGAGGTCATCACTGTCGGTGCGGAGATGACACTCGAAGGTCCCATCGGCGAGTGCCTTGAATGTCATGAAGAACTCGAGCATAAGAGTCCGATACCCTGGCTGATTCACACTGGCCCCTTTCATTACGTTGAGGTCTGTGATGCCCTTAATGAATTTCTCCGCTGTCTTATCACCAATGGTAACTTTCTCCTCATAGAAATTGATGTCAATGAATCGGGGGTGATAGACGTCCCGCTTAATTAGAGATTTGTAGAGCATAACCTCACGATCATCCGTGAGGTCAAAAGGGGCTAACCCTCCCCGGGTGTTGCTTGGTTCCTTTCTCGATTGGTTCCCATGCTTTTGACGAGAGTCGGATACCATAACGGATGCAACAATTCACAGGAAAATAACAAAAATTCGCACATGAATTTTATCGAACACCTACTGTGCGTCTCAGAATCCCAACCAATTCAAGCTCAATTCGTACAACCAACGACCAATTATCACAAAGCCTGCAAATCAATGCCCCAAATAGTTCAATAATCTTGAGTTCCAGCCATTATACCTTGAAGTTGATGCGTTTTGAGTTGGTTGTGAAGCTTGATGTGGTGAATTATGCGTAATTCCCCAAATTCTCCGAATGGATTGAATTGGTTGTGTTTTGTCTCCGATCGGACGTGTCTTTGCTCTTAATTCTTCGGTTGGTGGAGTTTGGGAGAGTGAGTAAGTGAGTTTCGCTCTGCAAAGGAAAAGAGTTTGGAAGCTTAGGGTTGTTCGTTACCTGAAAATGAGATTTAAACGAATGATTTCTGATCTTCAAAAAATGGTACCTAACCTCTAAAATGAATGAAACCTGCACCCACAAAAAAATGTCAGACGGGGACCGGAAGGGTTTTCCGGTGAACCCCCTCCGATGCTTAAGTTAGCGTATGGAGGAAGTTTGGCAGAGTAAGGACTTGATTAGAGAATGAGTTACCTTTCTGTACTTTTGTGATTATATATTTATAGGTGTAATTTTCTAGGGTTTCTGCGAAATCAGGGTCGTTTATGCCACATCATCCTTCTAGACTTTTCTCTTCCCTACTCTGCCCTGAGCTGGAGCCCCGAGCTCTTTCGGATGACCCCGACCTGGGCCATAAGACCTCGAGCTGTATGCACACTCCCGAGCTGAGAATTAACCTCGATCTGGAGGTATAGGACCGATCTGATCTCACCTTTTTTATCCCAAAACAATTACTCCCCCCTACTATGGTCGCGCATTCATTGGTAAATCGATCATAGTAGTGTTGTCGATTTCTTGACCTAAATCCCGAGCTATAGTTCGTAACCTCGAGCTAGAGCCAATAACCTCGCGTTCCTCTAGCTAAATTTTTAGCCACGAATTAGAGCTGATAACTTCGAGCTGGAGCTGATAACTGATAATCTCACACTTTTTCTGGCTAAGTTCTTTTAGCCACGAGCTAGAGCTGATAGCCTCGAGCTGGCACTGATAACCTCGAGCTAGTGCTTATAGCCTCGCGCTTTTCTGGCTAAGTTTTTAGCCCCGAGCTAGAGCTGATAGTTGAGAATCTCACATTTTTCTGGCCAAACTTTTAGCCCCGAGCTAGAGCTGATAGCCTCGAGCTGACACTGATAGCCTCGCGCTTTTCTGGCTAAGTTTTTAGCCCCGAGCTAGAGCTGATAGCTGAGAATCTCGCATTTTTCTGGCTAAGTTTTTATTCTCGGGCTAGAGCTGACAGCCTCGAGCTGGCAATGATAGCCTCGCGCTTTTCTAGCTAAGCTTTTAGCCCCGAGCTAGAGATGATAGCCTTGAGCTGGCGCTAATGGCCTTGCGCTTTTCTGGCTAAGTTTATAGCCCCGAGCTAGAGCTGATAGATGATAATCTCGCATTTCTATGGAAAAGACTTTTAGCCTCGAGCTATAGCTGATAATCTCGCATTTCTCTGGCTAAGATTTTAGCCTCGTGCTAGAGCTGATAGCCTCTAACTAGAGCTGATAATTTTGCATTTCTCTGGCTAAGATTGTAGCCTCGAGCTAGAGCTAATAACACCATCTCGCATTTCTTCTAGCTAAGTTTTTAGCCTCGAGCTAGAGCTGATAGCACCATCTCGCATTTCTTCTGGCTAAGTTTTTAGCCTCGAGCTACAACTAATAGAACTATCTCGCATATCTTCTGACTAAGTTTTTAACCTTGAGCTAGAGCTGATAGCACCATCTCGCATTTCTTCTGGCTAAGTTTTAGCCTCGAGCTGATCTCCCTGCTATAGCTTAGCCAAAGTTTTGACTCTGAGCTCAAGCTGTTCTTCATGCTTTATTTTAGCTAAATTTTTTACTCCGAGCTTGATCTATTAGCTCGGGCTGGTCTCCTTGCAATTTTTCCTGACCCAATTTAGGCCCTGCCCGAGCTACTGAGTCCCATTAAACAATTTTCATCGCATTTTTCTGGCCCAATTTAGACCCTACCCGACCTGCTGAGGCCCATTAGACAATTTTCATCGTGTTTTTATGGCCCAATTTAGGCCCTACACAACCTCCTGAGGCCCATTAGATAATTTTCTTGTATTTTTTCTGGCCTAATTTAGGCTTTACTCGAGCTATTAAGGCCCAATTCAGGCCTTACCCGATCTCCAAGAAGGCTCTGACTGGGGTTGACCAGTCAACATCTCGTACACCCACCGACGACGCCTCTCCTTTATCCTCCCCTGATCTCGGCGAGAAATCGGGGTCCGTGGAGCATGCCACTTCACTTATGAGTGAGTCTTCCTCGACCCCTCACTATTCGGGGGAACCCTTATCCTCAGTTACCCCTATTTTGGATCCCCGACATGATATCCAGTGGCATTCGCCACTCATGCTAATTCTGAGCATCCGCTCGATCCATCACCGGGTGTAGGATTT
This sequence comes from Phtheirospermum japonicum, assembly GCA_014905375.1. NCBI lineage: Eukaryota > Viridiplantae > Streptophyta > Magnoliopsida > Lamiales > Orobanchaceae > Phtheirospermum > Phtheirospermum japonicum. Next base: position 42,147 of record BMAC01000147.1, on the reverse strand, counting down.
CTGGTCGACATTTCCCAACATACTAACCTCGAGCACCCGCTCGACCTACCACCGCAGGTAAGCTTTATAGGTTGACATTTGCCAACTTATTATCCTCGAGCATTCGCTCGACCTACCGCCACAGGTAAGCTTTGCCAACTTATTATCCTCGAGCATCCACTTGACCTACTGCCGCAGGTGGGCTTTTTAGGTTGAAATTTTCCAACTTATTATCCTCGAGCATTCGCTCGACCTACTGTTGTAGGTAAGCTTTTTAGGTTGAAAGTTTCCAACCTATTATCCTCGAGCATCCGCTCGACCTACTGTCGTGGGTAAGCTTTTTAGGTTGACATTTGCCAACTTATTATCCTCGAGCATCTGCTCGACCTACTGTCGTAGGTAAGATTTTTAGCTTGACATTTGCCAACTTATTATCCTAGAGCATCCGCTCGACCTACCGCCGCAGGTGGGCTTTTTAGGTTGACATTTGCCAACTTATTAACCTCGAGCATCCGCTCAATGATTTTCATGATTTCAAGGTTGTGCTAGAATCATGTAACTATTTGTGCAATAAAAACCCCAAATCTGCAGCAAATCTCATTATAGAACAAACTTTTTTACCTTACATGATCAAGTACATTTAGCTATTCTTGGTGCAATCAACAAAAGACCTGCAGAAATAGACCCACTGTATCGCTATTTACTCCTTAAACGAAATAAGTCTTCATATTTTCTACATTCCAGGCTCGGGGTATTTCTCTTCCATTCATGTCTGCAAGCTCATAGCCACCTTCTGCTAAAGCTCTGGTTACCCTGAAGGGTCCCTCCCAGTTGGCCCCGAGCTTTCTCAGGTTCCTAGCCAAACCTGCTCTTCTCAACACCAGGTCTCCGACCTGAAAATTTCTTTTAACCACTCTATTATTGTAGGCCACTTTCATCCTTCTTCTCATTTCTTCCATCTGGAGGAATGCCTTTTCTCTATTTTCGGCTATCAAACCCAAGGAGTCTCGTACCATCATCTCGTTCTGTTCCTCATTGGATGTTAAAATTCTATGAGTCGTAGCGTAGACCTCGCTGGTATAACGACATTCATGCCATATACCCGGGCTGATCAGCACTATCCCTGCCCCACATCCAGCCTTTCCTGCTGATCCATCAACAAAAATCATCCACTGACCCTCTATATCCTGGGGTTGCATTATTTCTTGCAAAAAATCCGCCAGGGCTTGTGCTTTGACAGCCATGCGGTTCTGAAATTCAATTTCAAATTCGCCAATCTCGATCACCCACTTGACGAGTCTCCCCGACGTCTCTGGCTTACTAAGGACTGACTTTAGTGGGAGGTTGGTTCTAACGACTATTTTGTGGGCAGAGATACGGTCGTCCAAAAATTCACAAGTTTGACTTACTAATTATCGGTTCGGGTCTGGCTTTCTTACCCGATACCCGCTCTTCTCCCTTCTCCATTCTCCTATCGACCTCCTCACCTTTCTCTCTACGCCTGTCAAACTCCTCCTTTACTTGTAAAGCTTCTTCCAAGTGGATGAATCTCTCAGCTCGAGCCAAGAGGTCTTCAAAGCTCCTCGGGGGTTCCACCACCAAGGACTGGAAGAAATCACCCTTTTTCAGACCCTGAGCTAGTGCGTTCATTAGCGCTTCCTCTGAGGCTGGTGGGACCTTCAACTTGGCCGTAGTAAACCTCTTTATGCAAGCTCTTAAGCTTTCTCGCTCCTTCTGCTGGATGCTGAATAATTCTAATGCCATTTTTTTGTATTTCCTACAACTAGCGAAATGGTGTAAGAACGCCGTGCTGAACTCCTCGAAATTGTGTATCGACCCTGGTGGTAGCTGACTAAACCAGAGCTGTGCTGACTTGGTAAAGGTAGTAGGAAAGACCCTACACATTACTGCGTCTGAAAATCGATATACGATTGCTGAATTCTCAAACCTGCACAGATGATCTAGCGGATCTGCAGTACCATCGTATTAGAATCCCATAGATTGGTAGCCAATAGGTAAGTCATCTATCAAGACGTCTTACGTGAATGGGGTCGCCTAACGAACTCGTACGGAGGGGGCTCTGCTCTCTAATTTCCTCTTTAGCTCCCTCACCTCCTTTTTCAGGCGTTCTACCACTTCTGGTAAGTCGGACACATTCTTACTAAAAGCGTCATCAATTGACATTGTTGTGCTCTAATCATCTCGTGCTCCTGAGTCGTGGACCGTTTTACCCGTATTTTCTCCCGCTAGATTCTTTCCCCGAGCTGGTGCTGAAGGTGGCGTGCCCATGCTAGCCAATCTTTTGTCCACCGCTTCATCTACAGCTCGTGCAATATCACTGGGTAATTGTTCAAGAAACAGCGATCCCAACAGGTTAACTCCTGGACTTGGCGAGAATCCTGTTCCAGGCGTCGAATTAGGTGTTGGCTCAACGGGATCTGGGGGTGTGTCTCGCGGAGCCCCCTCTCCTTCCATGGTTTTCCCCGTCGTTCGCGTTGTTGGTGTTTTATTCAAGTCCTCATCGAGATTTCATCGCAGCTCCTCCATAACTTGAACCAGATACTCACGTCATAGATCTGAGTATTTCCCACAGACGGCGCCAATTGTTCGTTACCTGAAAATGAGATTCAAAAGAACGATTTCTGATCTTCAAAAAATGGTACCCAACCTCTAAAATGAATGAAACCTGTGCCCACAAAAGAATGTCAGATGGGGACCGGAAGGGTTTCCCGGTGAACCCCCTCCGATGCTTAAGTTAGCGTATGGAGGAAATTTGGCAGAGTAAGAACTTGATTAGAGAATGAGTTACCTATCTGTACTTTTGTGATTATCTATTTATAGGTGTACTTTTCTAGGGTTTCCGCGAAATCAGGGCTGTTTATGCCACATCATCCTTTGAGACTTTTCTCTTCCTTACTCTGCCCTGAGTTGGAGCCCCGAGCTCTTTCGGATGACCCCGACCTGGGCCATAAGACCTCGAGCTGTATGCACAGTCCCGAGCTGAGAATTAACCTCGAGCTGGAGGTATAGGACTGATCTGATCTAACCTTTTTTATCCCGAAACAAGGGTAGAAATAACGAATGGGGAAGTCTGTCCCTGTATAAACCTGTGCGTCGTCCGATCGTACTGGGCCTTCGTCCAATCGAACTGTAGTCCAGTGAGTTTGGGTCGATCGGTGTAAGCCTGTGTCCGATCGGGCTGCGGCCCAGTAGGTATGGTCCGATCGGTATAGGTGCCTGTCTGACCGGTCTACACTATTCGAGAGTTTTTTTAATGATTAAAATCAATATTATTATTATTATTATTATGACAACCTGCAAAATTCACAAACGATCATTAAGCACAAGCAAATTATTTCACACCCAAAAGTCATTTATTGAATTCTCGAGCACAAGTGCTCGTTATTAAGATAATAAGCTTATCAGCATAATAACATCCCATCATTATTAAGTCTCCCTCGATGGCCTAATGAACTACTTAGGTCCAAATACTAGTTCGTAGAGTTCCTCCACTTGAGTTTCGAGATCGACGATCATGTCCTTCTGCCGAATGATTTCTGCATCTGCATCGTTTAAAATGTCGTGAAGGCGCTCGAAGTTTTTGGTCAGAGCGACCTCCTCTGTGAGAAATTCGTGGAGATCAGTTTGCAGTTGGTGGACCTTTTGACGATACTCCTCCAACTCACCCTCTAGTTTCTCTACGGTGTCCTCGTATTTCTTCCTCGTCACCCAGCCATAACCAATATTGTTATGATGGTTCATAGTTCTCGTTGGATGCTAGACAATACTCGAGAATATGAGAGATTAGAAGAGGAATTGTTGTGGGAGTTTAAGCCTTGAGTGTGGGTTTATATATGGGTGGAGAGAGGAGGAAAAGGGATTTTCAGAATCGAATAAAATCGAAATGATGGAAAGAAAATATTTGAATTTATTTGAATTTATTTGATGTGAATAAATGCCATTTTTCTCACATAAATATTTGAATTTATTTGATGTGAATTCGCCACCTCTATCAGACCGAAGAGCTTTCATTTGATAGGCACTTTGTTTCTCCACCATCGCCTTAAATTTTTTAAAACATTCAAACACCTTCAATTTCTCCTTCAAAAAATACACCGAAGTTTTCCGAGAATAATCATCAATAAACAACCAAAAATAGTTATTTTTGCCAAGTGAATGAGATTTTATAGGTCCATAAACGTATGAGGGAATCAACTCCAATGGATGTTGAACTCTTGACAAAGACTCCTTTGGAAAACTCTTTCTTGCGTGATTACCATAAATACATCCTTTACAAAGTTGATCAGGATAATTTATGAAAGGCAATCCCTTCACCATTCTTTCTTTACTCATCATTTTGAGGCCGTCAAAGTTCAAGTGTCCAAACCTCAAATGCCATAACCATGACTCATCTTTAAAACAAGATTTCAAGCACATGGGAACATCACTTTGAATATTTAACTAAAACATTATGTTTCTCGTCATGGGAACTTTGGCCAACAATCGATAATTTTCATCTTTCATTGTCAAGCTTTTAGTCTTCAAATGAATATCATATTGTTTCTCCAAAAGCTGTCCCAAACTCAAAATACTACTCTTCATGGCTGGAACAGAAAAGACATTCGAAATGAATTAATGGCTTTCATCTTTCGAACGAATAAAAATCGTACCTCTCCCTTTGACTTGAACTTTGGGAGAATCTCCAAAAGTTATGTCACCGTCGATTAATTCATAAAGTTCCACGAATAGATCTCTCTTTCCACAAATATATGGCTACTTGCATCGGAATCAAGATACCATTGATTCCCCTTCTCATCTTGATTATTTATTCAAACAAGAAGCAAAGTGGGATCCACATCTTCTTTATCGTTTCTCTCCATGAGATTGTTTCTCTCTTCGATATCATTCCTACATTCCCACGAATAATGACCAAAACGATGACATGTATAACATTCAACATTTTATTTGTCATACCGTTGTTGACTTGGCATGTATCCTCCACCTCTCGAACCTCTCCCTTGTCCACGACCTCTTCCTTGATTCTGGACTGCATAGTTATTAACACCAGATGCATACCTATTATCGTTGGTTGCATAAGTATTATATCCGCCTTCACCTCTTCCACGACCTCGAAAATTCCCTTGGCCACGACCACCTCCGTGACCTCTTCGAGAAGTGCCTTGATCCGCCTCCTTCTCTTTTAATGATAATTTTGCTTTCAAAATGTGTTCCACCGATTCTTGAGTTGATTTCTTCAGCCTTTCTTCATGGGTTTGTAATGAATCCGCAAGTTCATCAATGGTCATGGTGTCCAAATCTTTGGACTCTTTCAATGGCAACAACCACATAATTGAATTTTGGATCTAAAGATCTCAAAATTTTCCCAAAATTCCGTTCATCGTTCATGTCTTCAACATATCTCTTCATTTGGTTTGTAATCGCCAAAACTCTTGATATATAATACGAGATTGCTTCGAAATCCTTCATATTTAAGGATTCAAATTCACCCCCAAGTGTTTGGAGACACACCTTCTTCACTTTGTCTATGGCTTTAAATGAAGTTTGAAGAATTTCCCATACTTGTTTGGAGGTAGTTGTCGCAACAACTTTTTCGAATATCTTCTCATCCAAATTTTGATGAATAAATGTGAGCACCTTTTTATCTTTTATCATCACCTTTCTCCATGGAGCCCCACACTTCATAGACTCCTAACAAGGCTTTCATCATAATACACCAATTATCATAATTTTCATTGGTGAGTGACGGAACTATAAATGGTGTTCCTTTCGTCATTCTTCTTCAAACTTTCGTCTCTCAAACACTAATGACTCGGATACCAATTTGTTAGAAAATGGAGAGCATATAAACATTCAAATTCACATACACAATATATAAGTGGAGGAAACACTTTTACTTTATGAATTGACTTGAAATTGTTTCTTACAAATGACTTTAAGACTTTGGATATTTATACATAACAAAATAGATTTTTCAACTTCATCTAATTAATTAGGACAAACCAAAAAGACTCAAACTAATTATCATAATTAAGTATATGAATAGACAATTGTAGAATCTATACTTTTCAATTTCATACGATGAATTTAGTTTTCTATAATTATTACTTCAACATATATAAACTAACGAGCATTTGTGTCTGCCGTCTGACGTGTGTTGTAAAATGCTCTCAAATGAACAACCAAAGAACAAACCTCTCGTAAACTCTGTTCGAAAAGCTCATTGAAATCCATTACAAACTAAAACAGTTAAATGGCTCTTGTGCATTTGTGAAGACACAATGCTCGCAGGCCATAAACTTTTTTACAGAAGAAAATCATTGGCTAAGATTTGTTGATGCTAGTAAAAGTATAAAACCTGCTTTCCACTCAACTGACCCAACAAATAGTTTCAATTTATAATTTGCACTTTAACACTTGATATATTACATCATAGCACAAGGAAATAATGTTGCAATTCCAATAATTTCAACTAAATGACCACATATGCATCCGCATAGCCAAAAGATTATGGATAAAAAAATAGAGATCTCTACTTTTTGTTCCAAATTAGTCTTTGAAATTGACTCAAGCGTTAACTCCCGGGATTGATACTCTTCCCATCAACAAAACTAGATGGTAGACAAAAATAACATACAAAATAATTATAATTGGAATTGTAATTTTTTGCTATTTTACCCTTAATTTTATAATAATTTAATAAATAAAATAAATATGAGTGTTTTAGTCTATTTATGCTATTGTAACTTTTAATAATCAAACATGCCTATATTTTATGTACGGACGAAAATGAAAAATATATTTATATTTGGTGCACAGAATGAATACTCCCTCCGTCCCACAAATATAGTCCAGTATTTCATTTTCGTTTGTCCCACAAAGATAGTCCAATTACTATATTGAACATATCATTAAATTTTCATTTCCACACATATCCTTAATTAATATTTTTGAAATACTAATTTTCTACATGGTAAATTGAAAATTGATGATTACAATGTAAAATCTTACTATTCCAATAACAAATATACTAATTCCAACACTGATTTCTATAAGCATTAATTGACATTAATAAATTCAAGAAGGGTATAGATGAAAAATACTAACTAAATTAATGACTTAACTATATAAACTACCAATTTCTTACTCTTTGTAAAATCAACTGCACGATTATCATTTTGGGACGGAGGGAGTAGTAATTTTAGAGTTACTTTGGAACCTAAGTTCTTGAATTCAAATCCCGAAATTAACAAAACCATCTCGATCGTATAATTTTTATTGGTGACGTAGTATATGTTTATTTAAAAGAACATCTTTTGTGAGTAAATAAAAATATCCTTTGTGAGTAAATAAAAACCATTCATGAAAACAAAAGTAAGAGTGGTGATAAAGTTGCAAAGTCATAATAACACCACCACGACCACCCGGCAGGGACCCAAATTAAAAGCAACGTAGAGTTTCGAAGCCAAACTGCTTGCTGACTCTAAATATGTACCTAAAGGACATGGCCTGCCCCACTCCATTTTTCTAGGCCTCTTCGTCAAAGAATTTCAACCCTCTAAGTTGTCGGATAGGCCATCTTTCCACTCCATTTTAATTAAATGCCTCACAAGTAAAAGTAAACGAAACTTGACATTTACGGACACTGAATAGTGACATTCTTTGAAACTAAATTTGAGGTTCATCTGGTTTAAAATGTTTACAAAACATTCCCGAATTAGACTATCATTAGATTTCAGTTTCGAAGTTTTCTGACCTATAATCAAGATCAAAATATGTTGGTCCGAATAATAAACTAATGATGGCAATTATCTTACAAGCGTCCAAATCGACCAAATATTTGCCCTAGCATTGTGCTTTCTTTCACCTTATTTAGTAGAGTGGCTTACTCAAAAATGAGATGTTTTGGGGGCCACCACGTTGTGATCATGTTGAGATGAGTCATATTAAGTACTTGTTTATGCAATATTGGCAAGTCATTGTCTAACCTAACCATACGCATCTGATGTATTGTATGAAAATTCCACACCGACTATCTTATCTAGCCTCGTTTGATGTGAGTTTTGATTATGGAAATATCATGGACACCTATAAAGACATAAATATCACAGTTCAAAATGGTGTTCCCACTCTTGGGAAGAATATAATCAAATGACACAATTCACAAGAATGAGTTGGATCATATCAAAGTTTTTTTTTTATTAAAACCCAGTTTCAGACCATATATAGAAGGCATGTCTAAAATATAGCAACCCTACTCCCTATGATCATTATTTAAACAAAAAAAAATGAATATTGCTCACTATACTTAAAAAAGTTTCATATTTGTTCACTAATAAGATTATTACCTTAAATGATGATCATGACGTTGATGTTGGTAATAATGTAATATGATTGGCATGATATGGACATACATGGCTAAGTTTTCAACTCACTTGCATATTTCTAATTACTAATTAATACAAATAACATTGCTAATCATCCTAGAATAATGAGATTCAATTGCCCATATCCAGTCAGACATGGAAAAAAGTTGGATGGCAATGGAAAAAATAATTGCTGTGATTAAATTGGGGCTTGACTGGACTTATCATAAAAGCAAACAAACAGGATTAGATATTTCCAAAATCAAATTCAGACACTAGCTTTGGGCCCTCAAGTACTGTACGGATGGGCTACCCACTTTTTCTCGGAGTAATTAAAGCCATTTCTACGATGGATATGGTCCATGTGGTGGACATGTTCAATTTGCTAGGGGGACAGGCAATTTATGGCAAGATTGATCTTCAATTCACCAAGCACAGTCGCATTTTTAAGGCAATTTTTTTCTCTTATGTCCGTTTATTTATTTGAATTTTCCCACTAGTTAACTGCAGAGTAAAACAAATAAATATTAGATCTGGTCGGACGAGCAAATTGATCCTACTATTATTCAGCAATTCGATACGTTTATGTATTCAACAGTCAGTTCAACTAGTTTAATTACATTTCTTGTTATAATAATAAAACATAGTATTGTACAATTCAATAAGTTAAATGTCCCCCCGTCCCATATATTTAGTCCAATTTGGACATCCACACATATTAAGAATTTTTCTTTGAAAATTAAACTATAGCTACATGCTTCCCATAATAATCCCACTTAGTGTTTATCGGATAATTAAATTCAAATCTTTCTCACACCTAAGAAATTTCAAATAACATAGAACTCCACTCATACAATTAACTCACTCGCTTTGTTCTTTTCACGCTCCATTTTCAAAATAAACTAGCGTAATACTCGTGTTAACACACGGGTATATATATAACATGTAAATATATATATACATATATTACAATATTGAGTGTATTAAAAATACATAAATTTTAAGGATAAATAAATAATAATAAATAAGAATATATTATTTAATATACCCATTGCGATTTTTTTTTATAAAATAACTTATTAACTCTATTTACATATTTATCGTCTTTGTCATAATAAAGTGTTCTCAGTCATTTTCTTCTTTTACTCTTGACATTGAAGCATAGAGCTGACAATTTCTAAAAATTGGTGATATAGACGAAATAATGTATTTATCTATTGTACTTGTATAATGTTAATGTAATAAAATATATTTTTAATACTACACCAAATAATATTTCACAAAGACAAATATTTTATTGTGAAAAATAAAAACAAATAGATAAGTATATAAACTTTTTTCTAAAATTATATGTGAAAGATATTAATAAAAAATAAGGATGAGAATATGTTAAATTTGATAAAAATATACATCAAAATTTACTCAAAATAAAATCACATTTTGCAAATAATAAAGAAAAATCGACATATTTGAAATAAGTTAAAAAAGAACAAAGTTGAAAACATAGAGCATCTCGTAATATCATATCAGAATACAATTTGAGATTCATTGAAATAATCCCAAAAACCTCAAATTTTATGCATTTTCATCTTATAAATAATATTAATAAATCAAATAATATATGTTCCACCTTCAAAATTATGTAGCTAATTTGTGAGACAAGAAATTGGTACGTGATAAGAACTTAAGCACTATAATCTGGTGGAAAATATAATGGCGACAAATGCTGGATGATAATTTTTAAAAATTGAATTATGTACCATTATGAATTCTAAAAATAAAGATCAATTTTATTTGAATAATTATTTAAGGTCTACGGAATAAACTATAAATTACACACAACAATCGTGCATTCTCAAAATTTTAGAAAATCTCGTCAAAATAAAAAACCACATGCAAAGAAAAAATTATATAAAAAAGAATCGTAAGTTTATTTCATTTATAATTCATGACTAAATAATAAAATACAAATAATGAGGAAGAGTACCATTTGCCTCTGCGAAAGGTTGAACAATCATTACAACTCATTTTCGATAGCTTATAAAACTCCACTTGACATCCCAGTTCAATCATATACACAAATCGGTCATGAATTAAGAATTATAATTAGAAATCAAAACCAAAGTTTATATGTCAAATCTGGGGACATTTAAGGATGAAGAGACGCGTATCACGCAAAGCGCGTTGCTTTTTGATCCCAACATCGCTTAGTGTAAATAGCATTCTGTATTGCGTGAGCTATTTATACACGTTATTTTAATATTAAAAATAATTTTATATTTTATTTTTAATATAAAATAATTATTTTTTCTCAAAATATAACTTAATTATATGTAATCTCAACAAATAAAGTATAAAAATATCAGTCAAAAATTACAATTTATAAAATACAATAGAAAACAACAATTAATATAGAACTTTATGATAATATGTAATAAAATGTTAAAGTTTTGTAATAATATCTAAGTTGACAAAGTGATATTTAGATCAAATAATATAAATAAAAAACGGTATCAAAGAATTAGTTAATAGATGGATGGTTTCTATTTATATAGAAAATAAAATTATTTTCTATTTATATGGAAACATCGATCAAGTCAATAACATAATATAAATCAAAGAATTAGTGTAAAAAATTACTTAAATACATTTATAATATTGGATGTAAAAAAAAACAAAGTACTTAAACACACTTATAATATTGTATAATTACTCGAAAACATTAATGAAAGTAAATATATAATATTGGATAATCACTTGAACACATTAAAAGTAAATATTTTATGTTAATGAAAGTCAATATTTCCCGGAAGAAAGAGAAATGATAAGGCGAAAGAGATAAAAAATGATAGGCTGATACAAATAAGATGAAAGGAAATTGAAACAAAATAGTTTAAAGCGTCACGTGTAAAACTACTATTCTATTGTACTCTGAATTAATGGGAAAGAAAAAAAAAATAAAAAAGTGAGAGAGACAGAGACAGAAAGAAAAGAAAATTAAAAAAGACAGAGAGAGACAGAGACATAAAGAAAAGAAATTCACACAATGCTTCACGTGGAAACAGGAAATGCAAGTGGGATTCAATTAATAATATAGGTGGGATTGGTCGTGTGTCATTTTGAATAAGCGTGTGTTTTGATATATACCAAAGAACAAAAAAATTGATGTCTTTTCTCCATTTTCCAAATATGTATATATTTAATGTTACTAAATCATATATATATATATATATATATATATATATATATATATATATATTATACACACACACTTAAGGTAAAACCTATTCCTAAAAGGATTAGGATTGTTAATATAAATCCTATTCTTAATAGGATTAGAATTGATAAAATAATAGACAATTAAATAAAATGATATTAATAAGTTATATTAGTTTTGAAATTCAATATATATATATATATATATATATATATATATATATATATATACTTTATTTGATAACGAATTATCAATCCGTTTAAAATAGGGTTCTTAGACTATTTAAAATAAAATATAAAATTGCTTATGGTGAAGAAACTTGGGACTAAAATTATATTTTAAATGAACGACGATAAAATATAAAAATATGCAATTGATGTTTGGGCGTTACAACCTACCCTCCTTAGAGAAGTTTTGTCCTCAAAATTCCGCACTTGATAAAACATAATGCATTATTTGTAAAAATCAAATAGACATTGGGCTGAATTTATAAGAAAAAGAATTTGTGAAAATTGTTTAATGGAGTCATAAATTAATGAAATGAAATAATGTAATGAATTGTGTACCTTGGGAAACCGGCAAGATATGACGAAGGTGGATGGTGATAGTACTATTTTCTTATAAATCTTGCAAAATAAAAATGAACGAGTCTACAGAAACGAGCTCGCTCTGATACCACCTTTTGTAACGCCCCAATTTCGCTTTAGTCGAAATAGGTTTATATTTTAAATAATGAAAGAAATCTTGGCGTCCACAAATAATGTCGATCTTCATAAAAACAACATAATAAGATTTATAATTTCAAAGTGATCAAGTTTACGCAGCGGAATTATATATATATATATATATATATATATATATATATATATATTATACACACACACTTAAGGTAAAAACCTATTCCTAAAAGGATTAGGATTGTTAATATAAAATCCTATTCTTAATAGGATTAGAATTGATAAAATAATAGACAATTAAATAAAATGATATTAATAAGTTATATTAGTTTTGAAATTCAATATATATATATATATATATATATATATATATATATATATATACTTTATTTGATAACGAATTATCAATCCGTTTAAAATAGGGTTCTTAGACTATTTAAAATAAAATATAAAATTGCTTATGGTGAAGAAACTTGGACTAAAATTATATTTTAAATGAACGACGATAAAATATAAAAATATGCAATTGATGTTTGGGCGTTACAACCTACCCTCCTTAGAGAAGTTTTGTCCTCAAAATTCCGCACTTGATAAAACATAATGCATTATTTGTAAAAATCAAATAGACATTGGGCTGAATTTATAAGAAAAAGAATTTGTGAAAATTGTTTAATGGAGTCATAAATTAATGAAATGAAATAATGTAATGAATTGTGTACCTTGGGAAACCGGCAAGATATGACGAAGGTGGATGGTGATAGTACTATTTTCTTATAAATCTTGCAAAATAAAAATGAACGAGTCTACAGAAACGAGCTCGCTCTGATACCACCTTTTGTAACGCCCCAATTTCGCTTTAGTCGAAATAGGTTTATATTTTAAATAATGAAAGAATCTTGGCGTCCACAAATAATGTCGATCTTCATAAAAACAACATAATAAGATTTATAATTTCAAAGTGATCAAGTTTACGCAGCGGAAT
>BMAC01000147.1:12013-28883 GCA_014905375.1 Phtheirospermum japonicum | reverse complement strand
TATATATATATATATATATATATAAATATATATATATATATATATATATATATCACCCGTATATATTAATGCAAAATCCTCCTAACCTATGTGTCTGCTTCGTATGCTTCGTTTGGCAAATAAAAAATTCTGATGTTTCGTTTGCTTATGTGTCATTCGAGCCTAATATTTACCTAATTTAATAATTTCCTTTTTAATGTATCTTACCTAATTTAATAATTCTCTTTTTAATGTATCTTACCTAATTTAATAATTCTCTTTTTAATGTATCTTACCTAATTTAATTATTTTATTATATATTTTCTTATTCAATACTTTCCTTTGATTCTCATAATATAAAAATATAAATAAATTATATGTAATTAGTAGATAAGATCTAAATTAGTTATTTTAATTAAAAAACAAACTACATATGAAATAATTTTAATTACAAAAAAATATTATTATGAAAGTAATTAAATAAGTTTTATTGATAATATAATTTAAATAATTCTATTATAGGAGTTTCAAATATTTTATATAGGTAAAATATGAGTTATTTACAATAATTTAAGTATGCAACTAAATATTAGTAATGTATTCAATCTAAATATAAAGTAATTACTAATAATTAATAAATATTGATTAGACACAATTACAATACGACACAGGTTGAGAGTATGACATCTATTGAATATCTCAAAATATGTAACTAATAATTACTAACGAGTTTATTCTAAATATTACTATATAAACTTATTTAATAATAATTATTAAGAAAATAGATATTAGACACGGGTTTAGAATGTGACGTCTTTTGAATTTTTATAAGTATGTAACTAAATTACTAATGAACTTTATTTAAACATAAAGTACAAAATTATTTAATATTTATAATAATTAATAAATAGATTAGACATGTACAAGGCACTGGTTAAGAACACATTATTTTAATTTTTTTTATTTTAGATTTAAAATTCAGTAATTATCACAAATATTTTTTATATTTATCTTTTGATAATTCCCGTGTAATACACGGGTGTTAAACAAGTATATATTACTGCAAAATCCTCTTAATCTATGTGCCTGCTTCGTATGTTTCGCTTGGATAATAAAAGATTATGGTGCTTCAGCTGTTTATGTATCATTCGAGCTTAATATATACCTAATTTAATATTTTTCATTTATTTTATCTTGCCTAATTGAATATTTTCTTTTATTATATTTAGCCCAACTTAATAGTTTTATTTTATTATATTTTGTCTAATTTAATAATTTTCTTTTATACTCCTAATATAAAAATATAAATAATTTATATATAATTAGTAGAAAAAAAAATCTAAATTAACTATTTAACTAAAAGACAAATTACATATGAAGTAGTTTTAACTAGAAAAAACTTATTTATAAAAATAATTAAATAAATTGTATTTATAATAAAATTTGAAATAATTTATTCTTAAAATTTTAAATATTCTATATAGGTAGATTATGATATATTTTCAATAATTGGAGTATGTAACTAAATATCAGTGATGAATTCAATCCAAATATATATATATATATATATATATATATATATATATATATATATATATATATAATTAATTAATTAATTATATTTATAGATAATTGCACAATGTGGGAAGGCTCGAGAGTATGAAACCTTTTTGAAATTTTCAAAGTATGTAATTATAATTATTAATAAAATTAATCTAAACATAAAAATATAAAATGGGTTAATAATAATTAATTAATATAGATTAGAAACGGGTTGGGAACGTGACATCTTTTGAATTTTTATAAGTATATAAATATAATTATTAATGAATTTAATCTAAAATATTAATTAATAATTATAATAATTAATAAATTGAACAGGACACGGGTTGAAAACACATACTTTCAATTTTTTAATTTAAATTTAAAACTTTGTAATTTTCACAAATATTTTTTATATTTAATTTTGTATAAATCCCATGTAATACACGGGTGTTAAATTAATTCATATTTAAACAAAACTATCTTGATCGGTTTTAATCGACTTTAATTGATTCAACCATAAAAACAATTTTTTGTGCCTAAACGAAACTCTAACCATGAATTCCTACTTAAATTGGTCAGACCACCAGGAGCAGCGGGAATAGGGTAATAATAATCAAATAAACTAAAAAAAATACATGAATCGAACAATGATGAATACATTTTCAAAAATATAAATGATATCACTTGAACTATTTGATGGTATGATCTTTAGATGGACTTGTATTTCCAAGGGCATGTTTTTTCTAGAAGTGAAACTTTTGAATTCAAATTCTGAATCTCAAATATCCTTTTGTTGGTGGGATTCAAATTCTCAATTTTCACCGATAATTTTTTACATGATTTGATAACTATTATAAAAATTATAATTATTACTCAATTTTTATTTATATTTATATTTAATTAATACAATTAAGAATAACATAATAATAATATAACATTATCACTTTTCATATATGATTGACATTACAGTTAAAAGTACAAGTAATCGTAAAAAGAAAATAATTTTTACTATTTACAAAACTCTCAATAACGTAAGAGCCTGTTTGGGTTAGGATTTCAATACCGGGATTGAGATTCCAAATTTCAATCCCCCACTTTTTTAATTAAAAAAAAACTCAAATTTTCAGTACTTAACTAATAAAAAAAACTCAAATTCTCAATGCTTAACCAATAAAATCTTAGACTCAATCCCTACTCTATACACCGCTATTTACACACTCATTTTTTTTTATTATATCATTGTTACATTTAAATAATTAAATACTACTAAGTACAATATAATACAATATTATTCATTTTTCTGACATGATTTAATATCAAATACAATATACTAATATATAATCATTCGGTTCCATATATGGTTTGATATCTAAAATAAAAAATAAAATAAAAGAATTATGATTATTAGAAAAAACAAGAATTCATATGATTCATTAGAATTCTAAATATTTAAAATTTTAATTATTAAAATTTAAAATTCCAATAAACACTAATCTAAATTAGACTTTATGATTTTATATATTAATATTCACAGTTGCAATGAAACCTAATTCAAACACATTTGATTGTTTTCACACATTCTACGAACAAAGTGGCATCATAAATTTACATGACAAACACTTGTATTAGGACAAATTGACAGGTTATAACCCGTTCGGCTATCTGAACCCATATTATAATGTATTGATTTTCTTATTATGATGTATTGGTTTTGTACTCAAGAGTAGTGTTTTTTCATAAATATCTTACATATATTATGATATATTGATTTTTATATTATGATTTATTGATATATGATATATTAATTTTTTTATTATAATGTATTTTTCACTATAATTTAGTGTTACGAAATCTTGAATTATCGGATGATTCGTTAATACGTATGGACAGAATGTTGCCCAATTTATATTTGATTGTTTCCACACATTCTACTAACGAAATGG
Source organism: Phtheirospermum japonicum (assembly GCA_014905375.1). NCBI lineage: Eukaryota > Viridiplantae > Streptophyta > Magnoliopsida > Lamiales > Orobanchaceae > Phtheirospermum > Phtheirospermum japonicum. The sequence continues at coordinate 25,416 of BMAC01000147.1, read as the reverse complement.
CATCATAAATTTCCTTTCTTTTCCTTATTTTTTATTGTTCGCAATTTTATTCATATCTTGCCGAATTCGCAATAAAAGATGGGCCGACAGAGGCCCACCACTTTGTGTTTATCCATGTCATTCCCACCAGGCGTGGGCCTCCTGATTCCTCTGAATTTGAATTTAAAATCTAAGAAGAAATGGAAAATTGAGAGCGGATCGGTCGGTAGTGTGAAGGACATGACCGTACGACACATTATAGACAGTTAATAAATGCCATAGGGATATCATCGTCACTGCTATCATGGATCCCACTTTATTGGCACGTACAATGTACGGTATACACGTGCGTATGATTTTAACCGTGTATGATTTGAGACATTGGTGATTTGTGATTTTTTTGGAAGAATACACACCTATCTCCTGCCCTAAACTTCGATTAACTATGTTACTCCCTAGATTTTATAAAGACATATATATATATTTGCTATTTTTCTAATGTGTACAGAGCATAATTTACAAGTGTTTAAAAGAATGATTTTTATTGAGAAGATAGCAGCGTCCAGTACACTGTAGAGTGGCAGGTAGGGAAAAAATTGAGAAAGAAAGGGAAAATGAATAGAAAACTCAATACAAAACTCGATGGGTAAAATTGACAACCGAAGTCATGACTATAGGACCGTAAAAATAGTCTCTCTCTCTCTCTTTTCATTCTTTGTCACTTCACATTATCTTGATACTCCTCAATTGCATCGATCAAAAATTTTTACTGTCTTTTAAGTATGTCTATATAATCTTAATACGACATCAAATATTCAGGTTGACGAACATGCAGGTTTGTAGGGATTTAAGAAGCACCCTCCCTTTTTAGAAGGTGCAATCTTTTTATACGAGGGCAAGCTGTTTTGAGGGTGATGAGCTCTTATTAAGTAAATGGCATTATAACAGCTCATTATTGAGAGATGAACTTTATGGTTAACATGATTTTGAGCCCTGGTGGGCTGATATGGATTATGATACGGGGTCTCGGTGGATTAAAGGCATGAATATGGTTATTGGCCCACGGTCATTATGGTAATGTAGCGAGAGTTTTAATATCTATGGTAACTTAGCATTAAGAGAAATTCTAATATAAGTTGGTCGTTATTTATGGTATTGCAGTTTTAATAGGAGATGGGAACCCTAGATTGAAAACACATTTCTTATCTATATAAAGAGGACTCATGCCTCACTTTTTTCTCCAAGTTGATTTTATATCCTACATTTTGAGCTCTCGCATATCTCTCTCGAAAAATATCTGACTTAAGTATCGGAGGGCCTACGCCGGGGCTGTCAGGCTTGTGTTCTGTTTTCGAGGTTGATCCTGTAGCCAAGAGCTTTCTGGAGGCCTATTCGGTCGCCTAACGCATATTTTAGATTATTACTTTCTTTTCTTGGTGAACCAATCTTTTTGGTCGCATCAAGTGACGCTGTCTGTGGGAAAGAGGGACATCGAGTCTTTGAGAAAAAGACGTTAGAATTTTTACGAACAAAGCATGAAGGAAAGAACCATCACACCTCAAACTTTAGATTTTGAGTCAGAGACGAGCAAGGCGAAAGAAATAGACAAAGGAAAACATGTTGATGAGGAACAAACACCACCTCAAGGGGAAACTGCTAATCCAATGACCACAACAACACCACCATCACCGCCACGAAAAGAAAAGGTAGAGAAGTCAAAGGAGGAGATCAAGAATAGGACACCAGAGCTAACTAAATAAAAGACTATTCATGTTGGGACTAAGGAGTGGAAAGAATTATCGAAAGGGAGAACTTGTCACGTTGACAAGGGATTCATTGAGAGATTGATGGGCTTAGTGCCTCCGAGCAAGTTAGAGAAGTTAGAGAGGATTTTGGCGGGCGAAGACGAGGATGCTTCGGAAAAAGACAAGGAATATATGCCAGCACAATTAACTCCTAACCAAAAGAAGAGCAGAGAAAAGGAACCATGTATGCCGGGTCCCGAATTAACTCGGATCAAAAAAAGAGGACGATACCTGATAGAATACCCATCATCATCTAATGGGGACGAGGATGACGATAACATACAATTCTTGGGTAGCAAGCCGCGAAAGAAATCCTACAAACAACAGGCCCAGCGAGATACGGAAGAGGACAAAGACGAGGCATTACCAACCTCCCCCGCGCTAAGAGATATGCAAGAAGTAGTACGAGCATTAAAAAAATAGGTACCGAAAGTAGGATGCGAAGAATCGAAGGCCATTCATTCTCAGAAAGGATATTAAGAACGGCGTAACCACGCGAATATAAAGGGTTGGACTTTTATTATGAGTGGATTACGGATCCTACACGTCATATACAAAGTTTTGAAAACGAGGCGGTGTTGAGGCAGTATACAGACGTTGTAGAGTGTGGGGCCTTCTTATCTACTTTGAGAGGGATAGCACAAGTTTGCTTCCACCAACTGACACCCTGGAGAATCACCAGCTTCTAGGTCATGAAGTTAGCTTTTTTTAAAGCATCTCGCTAGTGCCAAAATTACACACAAAGACTGAACAATCTCTCTTTTCAATGGTGCAGCGACCTAGGGAGACTTTGAAGAATTATGTGGCCCGGTTTACTAGAGCTACTTTGGAAGTACTCGCGACCGCAGACGAGATGAAAGCAGAAGCGTTACCCCAAGTATTGAGGATGGAGTGTCTGCGAAATTCGCTGGCTAAACAATCTGCACATACTTTCCAAGAAGTTTTGGATAGGTGTGTAAAATACATACACATAGAGGAAGCGGGAGAGGAGCATAGATTACACATTGGACAGGAGGTCGCTGAATCAGAAAGAGTAGCTTCTAGGAGGCCAGAGCCTAGGAGAGAGGCAAGGCGAGCTGCTCGAGCACTCTTAACTACAGGAACAGATGGATGGGGGACAATAAGAAGTGGAGGAAGATCATGGAGAGAAGACGAACTCACACCCTTGGCACTTCCACAAGCGAGAGTGTTCACAATCATGGAAGACCAAGTACCTGGTGCTATCAGGTGGCCCAAGGGTTACACGCCAATTCCTACAAAACCAAGATCTGAGTTCTTTTGCAGGTTCCACAATAATTATGGACACTCAACTGAACGATGCAGACACCTAAGAGAGGAAGTTGAGAGGCTGATTAAAGCTGGACACTTAAAAAAGGTAGTGTACAAAGACAAGGAACCCCGAGAACAAACGCAACCATTGCCACCCCCCCCCCAGGAGGACCTATGCAAGCACAGGCGGAGGAACAACCACGACAGTAGGGGCAAAAATGGGCTGAACGAGGAGGAGCTGTTGGGAATAACAGGAGAAGGATAAATATGATATCCGGCGGGCCAACAGATGGAGACACAAACAACGCACGGAAGTGACATACGAAGGCGGCGCATCCCATACTGTGTGAGGTTGCTAAAATTAATAGACTGATTCGAACTTTCTGTACCTGCTTTTATAAATATGTTTGTCAAACGTTTAAAGTCCGCTCGCAAGAGTACGAGTTCGCTTGTAGGTTGGTAAGTTTAAATTGAGTCGATTCTCAAGGAACAACCAATCGGAGTTTTCGATGTTTGTTTTATCACAAAGTCACACAAGAACATGTATAATTGGGGGTTTTGTTTGTTTTTTATTTTATAAACTAAGAATTGAAAAGCAATAACAATTATTTAAAACTAATTAAATTAGGTTAATTAACTAAGTATAATTTAAAAGCTTAATTACTTAAGAACTATGAACTAGGGGTTTTTAAAATTAAAGAGCAATTAAAGATTTAAGATCCAAACTAAGATTATCAAGTATAGATGAAATAAATGAAATTGTAAGCTGAAAGATTACGAACTATATTATACAATAAATCCAAAGTATTAAGCATCAGATAATACAAGAACCGTAAATAAAGAACAATTATTAAAAAATCGAAAGTATTGGAAAACTAAACTAGAAAGCAATTAAAAAGGTTTAGAGTACTTATTGGAACTAGAAAAAGCAGTAAATCTCCAGCTATTCCGGAGAAAATAATGATGATCTCGACCGAAAAGCAATCCAAGATCGAAAGAATGGAGCGTAGGAACTCGTGAACTTGAATCTTCAATCTCGATCTTGTATCTACGTAACGGGCAATGGAAACGGGCTCTCTCAGCGTCTCAGAACCCTAAGAGAGTGTAGAATCGTACCCTAGATGTATTATAGATGGGTATATATAGTTTTTCAAAACTTGGAGCACAAGTCTCCTTAAAAATTACGAATTTGGGCCCGTTAACGGTTAGCTTAGCGGTAAGGGTTATCGTTAACGCTACCGTTAACTCTTGCTAAAAGTCTATATACGTCTTTAATGGCCAAGCTAGCATTTAGGCCACCATTAAGCCTGCCCTTAACATCCTTCTGTAGCCTCCTAACGGTAAAGGGACCGTTAATCGCACCGTTAAACCTTGTAGTTGTCTCTTTACGGTAGTGCTAACGATCTAGTAACCGTTAAGCCCACCATTAACTAATCCTGCGAGCTCTCTGTCGTCCTCTAGCGGTTGTGATAGCGGTATAGTGGTCGCTAGGGTTTAGTGGTAGCCGTAGCGGTTAGTTCAACCGCTAACCCTACCGCTAACTGGTAAAAATTGCTACTTCTTCGCCGAATAGCTCGTTTTCATCCCTCGGTTCTTCAATAGTTTGCAAACTTCATCTATTCAGTGCTGAGCTCCTTCGGTTACTTAGTTGTATGGGGAAAAACATAGAATAATCACCCAATTTCATCAATTATGATCAAAATATGGTAAAATAAGTTCGAGATAAGAAAATAGTAAAATATACTCAATCTATCCAACTTATACCAAAATTAATAACAAAAACTAACTAAAACACTAAAAAGTCAAGGAAAATTCATGTTAATCATAGATGACCTCGTACATCAGGTCCAGTGATCTCTTTCGGTCAGAAGAACGATGTGGTTTGCAGGTGGAATATAATGACACACTCATGATTGAGGCTGAGGTTGCAGGATATGAGGTTGGAAGAGTGTTCGTAAATAATGGAAATTCAGTTAACATCATCTACCGGGAGTGCTTGGATCAGATTAACTTGAAGGTAAAGGTACGACCTACAAAAACACCTATTTATGCTTTCAATGGCGCACAGGTTATTACTGAAGGAGTGGTCACACTCTCTATAGCATGGGGTAAAGGCGAGCTGCATGTAAAGAAGGAGCTAAAATTTCTAATCATTAAAGCCGCGTCAGCATATATTAGGGCGACTGGCTCCTAACGAGTTTCAGGCAGTCACTTCCACCTACCACATGAGCATAAAATATCCAGCAGGAGATAAGGTAGGCGAAGTAATATCAGAACAACAGGTTGCTAGGTCATGCTACCGGATGACGGTAAGAGAGGGAATGAGAGAGGGAAAATGGGAAATGAGTAGAGATGTGCAAGAAGGGATATTTAGTTCCAAGAAGATGAGGGAGTAGGTGAATTCTGTCTGATCTCATGAGGAACTTATTCTCATTGGAAGAAGGCAGGCCGGAATATACTACAAGGATAGGGACTCGAATGATAGATACCGTGAAGGTAGAGCTAATTGCTTTACTAAAATATTTTTGGGACATGTTTACTTTTGGAGATGGAGAGCTACCAGGAGTATCTCCAGATGTCAGACAACATCACCTGAACGCTGACCGGAGGCAGGACCTATTGGACAGAAGAGGAGGAATTTTGGGGCAGAATTAGACAAGGTGATAGAAGAGGAGGTACAAAAATTGATGAAGGTTAGCCACATATGGGTGATCCAATTCCCAGATGACTTATCTAATATTATGATGGTACCTACACCCGGACGGGAATGGAGGATGTGCGTAGATTTTCGTGAGTTAAATAAGGCCTGCCCGAAAGATCACTATCCATTACCATGCATTGACCAACTAGTCTACTCAACCTTGGGGTGCGAGCTACTGAGGATGATGGATGCATCACAGGGGTCTCAACAAATCACCTAGGCGAAGGAGGATCAACCTGAGGTGAGCTTTGTTACCTCAATGGGTACGTATTGTTTGTATCTATGCCATTTGGATTAAAGAATGCAGGGGCGACCTATCAAAAGTTGGTGGACAAGATGTTCAAAGACCTTTTAGGGTCAACCATGGAGGTCTTGATGACATGCTGGTGAAGAGTAAGAAGGCAGAATCACATGTGGAGGATCTGAGGAAGGCTTTTCTCGTACTTGATTCGTACATTTTTGTTATGAATCTGTACATAATCGAGTCTTGTTTTAGTCTTTTTATTATCTTTTTTGGGTTAAGACTAGGATGAATTGCATCGTTTTGCACTTTTTGTCCCCTTACTTAACTTTCCAACTTTTTGATCACTAATCGGTCCAAATGAGAGTAATACTTTGATTTTCTCATACAGCTAGAGCGTCCGGTGGGTTCAAAGTACAAAGATAGAGGAAGCAACGCTCAAAAGTAGCTCAAAAGGACACCCACCGATCGGACAGTGTATGTCTCCGATCGGTCTGACTGATAACGAGCACACCGGCCGAACGAACTAATGCACCGATCGAAGCAGCGGACAGTAGCCTCTATCCGATCGGACAAGACCTTCGTCCGGTCGGACATGTACGTTACGCATGCAGATTTTTAGAAATTTTTCAGTTACAAAACGACCAAAGCTTGTTTAAAAACGACAGAGGAGGCTAGGGTTCGAGATTATTCACCCTTGAAGGCTCTAGAGAAGCTAGAGAAGCCACCAAAACCCCAAAAGGTAGAGAGATTTGAAAACATCTCTCATACCTCTAGCATAAATCCGTACGATGCTGTATCAAGGATCGATTCGTAGCAGCCATCGTTCGTCGCTAGGATTCTGGGTTCGTGACAAGCCTTGGGATTCTTTGCAGTTCTTGGAGTGTTTTCGTTTGTCGTCATCACTCGTTGAAAGTAGTTCAACGATTAGTAATTTCTAAACTCGTAATCTAGATGTTTTCATAGTAGTTAAATTGGGATTTGTTATGATTAGTTGGTGAACATATTGGTTAACGTTTTATCGAGAGTTTGTTTAAGTGTTGGTACTTGGAATTCATACTATCGTGTTCTTTTATTATTGATGGTTGGATGAACAATTGTTTTTGGACTGAGAATGAAGCTGTAATTCTTTTAGTTATATTTGTTTAAGTATCTTAGTATTTAAATTGTTACGAATCTTGTTTAGCATTAGAAATGAGGCATAATGATAGAACCATTGTTGATCTTTGGTTGTTAAAGACGTTAGATTGTTAATTGTTAAGACATGCAAACTAGATACAATTATTGGTACTATGTGTAGTGTTTCTTATTTGGTTTACAATTATTGCTTTTCTCATAATTTGTCGAGAGGCTGACGCCCTTGAGACAAGGGAGTCTTTGTTTTCAAAACAATTAAGGTTGCATCATTTCCAAAACCCCATTGATCTTGTGTTTTAGATAGAACTTGTGATATTAGAATAATAAGCATCATTGAATTCTATTCCCATTCCTCGAGAGATCGACCCGAGTTAGTTCACCAGTCTACAAGTGACCCCGTTCTCTTGCGGGCGAACTTAAACCCTTTTAAAACGTAGACGCGTGTTAGTTGATCGGTAATTAATTTTGAAAGGAACCGAAAAGTTTGGCTCAGTACTAAGGCATTATGGAATGCGGTTGAACCCTAAGAAGTGTGATTTTGGGGTTCGATCAGGCAAGTTTTTGGGGTATACGGTGACATAATGAGGTATCGAGGTGAACCCGAAGAAGGTGCGAGCTGTTATGGAGATGTATCACCATCGAACGGTGAGGGATGTACAGGTATTAACTGGTCGCATTGCAGGTCTTAGTCATTTTATATCCAGATCAGCAGAGAAGGGCTTTCCCTTTTTTAGAAGTTTGAGGAAAGGGTCCAAGTTCGAATGGACCAAGGAGGTAGCAGAAGCTTTCGATAAGCTTAAGGAGTACCTGGTTAAAATTCCATTTCTAACTAAATCTATTCCAGGGGAGGACCTGATTCTTTACATATTTGTTTGAGAGGTCGCGATAAGTTTAGTACTAATCAGAGAGGATGCTAGTTTCCAGAAACCCATCTATTATACCAGCAGAATGTTCAGAGGTGCTGAGTTGAACTATGCAGATCTCGAGAAGGGTGGATTCGAATTGATCAAAACTGAAGCTCCAACTTTATTTTTTAGGTCACAAGGTTAAGGTACGTATTAATTTAGCTCTCAAGAAGGTATTGAGTAATCTAAACATATCAGGGCGATTGGCGAAGTGGGCAGTTGAGCTTAGTTAGTATGATGTGGTGTATGAGCCGAGAAGGCCAATTAAGGCTCAGGTATTGGCGGATTTTTTACTAGAGATGGCGCGCTCTATGGAGAATGAGGAAGGGCAAAAGGCATGGTTGCTGCATGTAGATGGATCGACTATGGCTACTGGAGAAGGGCCAGGAGTTGTTCTAACTAGTCTGGAAGGGGAGAGTCTTGATTTCACGATCAAATTGGGTTTTAAGGACTCCAATAATGAAGCTGAGTATGAAGCATTATTGTAGGGCATTAAAATGGCAAGTGACCTAGGAGCGAGAATAAAAGCACACACTGACTCACAACTGGTAGCTCGCAGTTATGAAGAGTCTCTTGAAGCAAGGGAAGAGCGCATGCAGGAGTACTTGAGAAAGCTTAAAGAAGCAGTGTCCCAATTTGAAGAATTCATATTGGAATATTTACCGCGAGCTAATAATACTAGGGCGGATCAGCTCGCCAAGTTGGCAGGAACACTGGGAACTTGCGAGACAAGAAGAGTCACATTGATGGAGTTAGCTCAGTAGCCTGGATAGAGGGAAGGCATGGAAATAGATGAAAGAGAGGACTGGCAGACACCTATTCGGGAGATTCTCGATAAGGTGATTGATGGAAATATACAACTATCCTCTAAGGAGCTAGGATAGCGACACATTTCTTTTTGATTAATTGGTGTTTGTACAAAAGATCGCACTTTGGCCCATACTTGAAGGGCCTATAACGAGAGGAGAGTCTTGAGGTGTTGTGAGAAATACACAAGGGATACTGTGGAGATCATAAAAAGAGAAGGGCGTTGGTGGGGATGGCTCTGCGAGCAGGCTTTTTCTGTCCAAGAATAAAGGGCATGGCAGGCGAGCTTGTTATTACTTGCAGAAAGTGTCAGATGCACACACCTGTTTCTCATGTCCCCATAGAAGATATGATGGTGATGAGATCTCCCTGCCCATTTGTGCAGTGGGGTATCGATATTGTAGGGCCATTTCCGAGAACGCCCTGCTAAAAGCTCCATTTGGTGGTCGCAGTTGAATACTTTATGAAGTGGGTGGAGGTTGAGGCTGTGACGAACATTGGCGAGTAGAAAATAATTGATTTTATTTTTTAACAGTATATTTTGCAATATGGCATTCCACGAGTGTTAGTATCGGACAATGGTGCACAATCTAATCGGACAATGGTGCATAATCCAATGGGCACATGATGCAAGATTGGTTCAAAACGATGGGAATGAAAGAACGATTTGCTTCTGTAGCACATCCCCAAGATAATGGACAGGTTGAGGTCACTAATCGAATTATTGTGCAGGGAATTAAATTGTCATTGAAAAAAGCAGGAGGACTTTGGTTTGAGGATCTCTCTTATGTTTTATGGGCTTATTGAACTACTCTGCGAACTATAATAGGTGAATCACCATTCAGCTTAGTTTATGGTATGGAAGCTGTCATTCCGACAGAAATAGTTGGAGGATCTCATCGAATAAATACTTTCAATGAAGAAGAAAATGAGAGATTGGCTAGGGGAGCTTTGGAAACAATCGATGAAATACGTAATAAGGTTGTAGTACGTGATCGAAGATTTCTCGACGCTCTAGAAATCGTCTCCGCAATAGTACGGAGTCGACTGTAGATGCGGTGAGTTGTCCTGAGTCGTGTCTCTCGAGGATGGATGTGATCGGTTGTTGGTTTTTCTTATTCGTTCTTATCGTCGGTTCGATTAGGCTAATTTAACCCTAAAAAGCGATAGTCATTGTTCGGTTTTTATCGTCTTTTCTTTTTCTTTTTCTTTCTCTTTTTTTTTTAACATGGTAGACGTGAGGTATTTGCACAATAATATGAAAATACGAGGCTATCAAATGACTCCGATCAAATAACTTTCGAATTTTTTTTCGATCGAGCACGTGGAGCAATTGATGACTCCAATTTACAACAAAAACCTATAGAGAGTGTTTAATGACGAGGGCTAGTCGAGGCACTAGTTCCAAACGAGAACAAGGATAGCACGAAGCTAAAACCGAACGGGAATCCCAACAAGTTAAACCACCTAAATCCACTAAATTCGATCGAAAATCTAAACATCCTAACAAATCATCAAAACCGCGTCACTTCGCCAAGGGTCCAAGCAACAATAGCACACACGTTTCTCAAACTAACACAAGCAAGCACACGACGAAATTAAAAACCTAGGACGATTCTAACCACCCCACACTTAAAACCTAGCAATGTCCTCATTGCGTAATTAAGCTAATAAAAGCGGTAAAAAGTTGTAGGGTAAAGAAAACGCCCCTATTTCCGGCTCGTGTCGTCGTGGTTGTGCAAAGGTCGTTTCCGGGAACCGAGGTAAGCAACAAGATATCTACATGGTTAGGCAAGGTGGAAAAACGTGCACAAAAACAAACTATGTAAAAAAACGAAAAATATTTTGATTTTTGAATTTTTCATTTTGTTTGGATTTATTTAATATATATATATATATATATATATATATATATATATATATATATATATATTATATATTATTATTAATATATTTTAATTGTTTTGCATTTTGAGAATAAAAGCGAAGATTAGGGTTCGTTGGGCAGTCGGTCGACTGCCCCATTCGGTCGATCGACCGCAGTCGATCGACTGTCGGCTGTCGATCGACTGCTCATGCCAAAAGTTCAGAATTGCCTGGAATCCAGTCGATGTTGAACCACCAGTCGATTGGGCAGTCGATCGACTACATACCAGTCGATCGACTAGGTATTCAGTCGATCGACTGCATTTCAGCAGCCAACCTCCATTTTCGATCCTCTTTTGTCCCAAGACTCCATGGCTGAACCTACACAAACCCAAAAACTCCATTAACACTACTTAAAGATATAATATACACTAAATTAAAAGAAAAACAAGAAGAGAGTTAGAAAGTCGTGGGTTGCCTCCCACGTAGCGCGTTTGGTTTACGTCGTTCGCTCGACGATTATACGAAAATGTTATCCAGGATCCAAAAACAGGTGACGATCATGCCACGCCTTGGTGGTTCTCAAGTAGACACACCGGGTGATCAGAATCACCAAGGCAGGGTGCGTCGGGCAAGCTGGAAGATCGAGACATCAAGAACGTGGGCTTGCTTCGATGGTCGTAAGCGTGAGTAGTCGATCACCCAGACGTGATTATCCCAAAACGGGTCGACGTGCTTCTCCGTTTCCCCAACCGTCGTCCCCTTTCTCTCGACTTTAGAAATAGTCGTAGTCGCGCACGAGAGAGTAGGACCCAGCACATCTTCCTCCTCCTCTTCCACCTTTTCTTGTTTAAGTAGTGGCAAAGTTTCGGGTGGAGGCGAAAGAGGCTCGATCAGCTCCACATCCTCCAAGGCCGGCACAATTGCATCTTCCTCGCCTATAGCAGGTAAGCTCGATAATCCAAGTGCCATCGGCGACCCCGAAGATATCACCTCCTCACTTTCCACTACAACTTCTTTGCAATATCCGAGAGGAATTGCGTTGCTTTCCGACCTATTCTCCTCATTCTCTATATCTACCTCATAGCGTTCGCCTTCCGAAAGATCGTCAAATCTCGAATTATCATCAACGACCGTGGGCACCGCCTCATCAAAGAAGGGTATCTCGTCGGGGTATGGTTTGTTTAGCTCACCCAAGTCATTGGCCATTTGCTTAGCGTGGGTCTCCATTCGATCGAGGCTTCCAACGAGCTCGACTAAGAGAGACTCCACGTCCGGGAGTGGGGACGTAGACGAATCTTGAAAGAGTGAGGTATAAGGGTCATCGCTCGGTTTATACGAGCTCGAGGCGGATAGATTGAAAGAATCGTAGCTCGAGGGTAGGTTGTAAGGATCGTAGCTCAAAGAATCAGAATTATAAATAGATGGAGCATACGATTGAAAATGGGGGTAAGAAGATGGAAGGGCGAGGGGAACATACAGATCGTCCAAACTCGGGTCAAAAAGAGCACGAGTCGGTGCATAAGGATCTATGCTCGGGTTGTGGGGGTATGAGGATGGAGGTGAATGTGGAGGGTTTGGGTCATAATGATCGGAAGAGTAGATCCACTCTTTACCGATCGAAGCATTCGGGTCGTCATATTTGGGATCGGTATATGGGTTTGGATATTCGGGAATTTGGATGTAAAGGTTGTCGTACGACAAACTAACTCGGTAGTTTGCCATCCTCGGCCGGATCAATCAAGCGGCGGAGGCGTCTTTCGATCGTTTAGAGTGTGGGCGGGTAGAATCGGGCTATCGAGCAGGGCTTCCATCGTTCGCTGGTCGATTATTGGTGATTCTAGCAGAGAGAACGGGATGTGGGACCTACTCTGCACACACAACAAGCGACAAAAAGATTACGCGTATCGAATGGAAAATAATTAACTAACTGATATTTACGACGACAATAAGAGTAATTAAGAATGACATTGGCCTTAATCCATCCCCGGCAACGGCGCCAAAATTTGATCGAAGATTCCTCGACGCTCTAGAAATCGTCTCCGCAATAGTACGGAGTCGACTGTAGTCACATCCATCCTCGAGAGACACGACTCGGGACAACTCACCGCATAAGCTTTTCTCATTCAAGCTTTTGTGTAATCAAGTACATTTGGTAACTTCTTTCCTTTAATTTAGCTTGATTTCCATGTTATTTTATCTTGATCTATATTGAAGTTTGGTTCTTGGTTTGTGGTTGTTTTGACCTTTAAAATTCTCTATCTTCATTTTATAGCTTTCTAGCTTATGAACTTATGCTTTTAAGTTATTAAGTTGTAATCAATTTCTAAGTTTGTAAAAGTTTATTAAGATCTTCCTTTTAAACCCTTAAATTAATGTTAAGAACTTTGTTGACTTATTCAAATAAGTTGACTTTAATTTTCCCTCCATTCTCCTAATTTCAAATAATTAAGTTTTAATAAGTTAATTAGTTTAAATTGATCGTTTTTAATATAAGCTTTAATTTCCTTTAAATGTTTTAATGTTTTTAAATCTTAAGTTTCAATTTACATCTTAGTTATAAAAACCGAACAATGACTATCGCTTTTTAGGGTTAAATTAGCCTAATCGAACCGACGATAAGAACGAATAAGAAAACCGACGACCGATCACATCCATCCTCGAGAGACACGACTCAGGACAACTCACCGCAT